>JAOBRC010630675.1:0-10794 GCA_027575255.1 Scolionema suvaense
GAGTTTGGCCTATTGGATGATTAGTGGGTTATTAGTGGATTGCCGGATATGGTCGATCATTTTTTCGAGGGACCCGACTAGGAGCTTTTGGCAAGCAGGTACTTTTGATAAGCTTATAAGCTCCTGTAGCGCACGTCGAAATTTCGACGTGCAGATGGGTAGAGCTTAGTAGTGAGCAGTGCCATAAACTCCTAGTAGTTCCTTCGGCGTTTTGAGTTGATGTGTATTAACTTCACGATTCCTTTACACTAGGGACGACTTTTCTAGTCTAGTCTTCAACGTAAAATACCGCCCACGAGCTAAACTTGATTTTAAGGTTCATAACATGCGCAAATGTGCCCCCTAAGAATCACACCTAAAATAGCAATAAACCAATAAACTGTTCATGACATAATAGCAAAAAATCTGAAAAATCACAAGTTTTAAGACATAAATTTGCCACCCATAAGTTAAACGAGATCTTCTGGAGACATGGTACACGGTCCATAACACGCATAGAGTTGCTCCTAACATTCACAACAAAAATGAAAAAAATCAGACACACCGTTTTTGACATATTCCGAAAAAAAACATGAAAATCACCATTTTTGAAAATACATTGCCACCCGCAAGACAAGCAAGATTTTCCTCAGACATAACACATGGCTCATAATGTGCACAGACTTATTCTGAAGAATCACACCAATATGAAAAAAATCAGATAAACGCTTCTGATATATTGGAAAAAGACATGAAAATTGCTAATTTTAGACATAAATTGCCACCCGCATGCCAAACAACACTTTCCAGAGACATAGCACATGGTTCATAACATGCGTTAAGTTGTCTCTAATATTCACACCAAAAATGACAAAAATTGGATGGACCCTTTTTGACATAATTTTTGGGCATAATTGTGACCTGCAGGACAAACGGCATATATCTTCTTCAGACATAGCATAAGGTCCATAACGTACACGGACTTGTCCCAATGAATCACACCGTTTCTGACATACTTGAAAAAAACTATGTAGCAAATTTTGGATATAAATTGCCACCCGCAAGCCACACGAGATTTTGCCTACACATGGCATATGGTTCATGACGTATCCAGAGTGGCTCCGAAGAACCACACCAAACATGACATAAATCGGATGGACCGTCTTTGGTATAGTTAGAAAAAAACAACAAAAATAACCTTCCTTGGACATACATAAATTGCCACCAGCAAGCCGAACAAGAGCCTTCCCAAACATGACACATGGTCTATAACAGAACTGCTACTGTCCTTAAGTTTTACACCAAAAATTACAAAAAAGTAATGGAAAAATCATGAAATATGTTGAAAAATCCCTAAAAAGGGGTCATCTTTGGGTAAAAAATTGCCACCTGCAAGCCGAACAAAAATCTTTTTCAAAATTCACGTCACTTATCCTCAATTACGGATAGTCACCTTCACACCAAATATCAGAAAAATTCATTGAGCGTTTATCTGGAAAAATACGTTGGTGACGGATGGAAGGACGGACGGACAGAAGGACAGGCAGACCTCATTTTAAAAGGACTCTTCCACTAAAGCGGGAATCCAAAAAACTCATAAAAATATTGCAAACATGAAATGTTCTTCTTTATTTCCCAACAGAGTCAAACATATTGATGCCTTCTTGAAATCTGAACGTAGTAGTCACATAGAAATCACTATGCCATAGTTTTCTTGCAGTGGCTTTCACTAGCCTTTTCCACACTGTTGAGCTAAACCGACGAGCTAAATTCAGACGAGTCAAATATTTAGCTCGTTGTTTTAGCTTGACAGTGTGGATACGGACACTGAAAGAGCTAAATAGAAGGTGTAACAGGTGTGCAGAGAGTTTAGCTCATTCAATTTAGCTCGTCGAAAGTCATGGACCAAGTGCAATTGGCTCGTCGTGATAAGATCAGATTGAGGCTGAAAAGCGCGCTTACATTTAGCTCGTCTGGTCTCCATTTCTACATTGACGAGCTAGATCATGACAACTATTTATACGTGGCTCATCTGTTTAGCTTATCCTTCGCGTCTACACTGTCGAGCTAATGCAGACAGGGCAAATTTTTAGCTCGTCGGATTTAGCTCATCAGTGTGGAAACAGCTATATTTTCGTTTCGAAGATTTGTATTATGACTAGGATGAATTGCTTAATTAGTAGTGTGCATCACAAATGTTTAACATTACTTTTGCTACTACAAATGGTACTTGGTATCTTATAAAAAACAGGCTACACGCAGATTGATCAGTCAAGAAAAATAACGTAGGTTTCACGCAAAAAGGTATACTTTCTATATCTCGAAAATTTTTCAGGTCACTTTAGAGTTCGAGATAGAGAGATGAATTTCTTAGTAATCTATGTCCAAGTGATCAGGACTGTGCTCGAGAAAGAGAGAATTTGGAAACAGCTAGCAGTAGAGAGATTCCACCACGCCATATGGTACAAACAGCAAACGATCAAAAAAACTATAATTGAAGCTGGACTTACAGTACAATACTTAAGGTACAGCGGATCGTATACTTAAGCAAGCTAATAGAAGACTTTATCTGAACTTTTACCCAGTTCCTTGAGGTTGTACATTGATACCCAGGGTTTTATGAAGCCATTTTATTGATAGCCGTTTAAAGCTGGAAATTGAGTATTTATAGAATTGACAAACCAGTTTTGGATCATGAGATACAAAGACTTTGCTTGCAGGCAGCTGTGAGCATGAAAGTTATATTGTATTTGATAGCTTGTACTCTAAAAGACTTTTGTATTTACGTGATATTGGGAAAAGTTCAATATATTTTTGGGAAAATAGCTGCAGATAACTCAATTAAATTGAGTTTTGACATCCGTACCTTATTACGTCAAATTAAGTTGCGTTCGTAATTATGCCGCACCTTCAAAACTGCGACTCAAAAAAAACGCGGCTTAATTTATGGTGCGGCTAAATAGAACGCGGCTCATTTAAAGACCAGGCATGTTAAATAGAAAAACTCAATTACTGCCGGGTGACTTTATTCAATACGCTATATCACAGTTCGCTTTCATCATCAGTACTTTCTACCTTGGCATTAAGCTACTCTAAAATATCCTTGCATTCATCATAATAGTTGTAAAAGTCAATCCGTTCTAACTTTTTTGTCAGTATTCAGTGACTCCTGCGGCTTAATTAAAGCCTCACAAACTCCAAATTTTGTCACAGTGCGGCTTAATTATAGCGCGGCCTAATCAAAAGCGCCGGAATTAGATACGCGGCTTAATTTGACGTAATAAGGTATACCGGACGTTATTTACTGGCTGGATAAAACCCTGGATACCTACTTTCTGCTGTGAATGCAGAATAGTACCACCATCAACCACCTCCTTTCCGAACTATAATATGACATTATTCAGCGAAACTTTGCCGGCCAGTCAATTTCGTTCGACTTTGCCAATGGAAACGTTTGAACAACCTTCGGAGAAATTATTCCTCGAGCGAAACTGTTGTTCAGTCAAAATTTCGTCCATTTCAGCCGATAAATTTTTGCTCGATACCGTAGTTGCCATTTTGACACAGAAGAATGCTACGAACACGTATCGTGACTTACCTTCAGGCAATATAGGAGCAGCATTACTAACTGTAGGAACGCACGTCTTAAAGAAATCAGAATAAAGCTCTCCACCGCTGCACTCTCTAACGATTGGATTAATAGGGTCGCATACTTCAAAGACTCCAATATCACCAGCAACCCGGACGCGATAATACGGCGGTAGGGGTGTGGTTCCAGAACCAGCACAAGTCTCACCTTTACACGAAACACAACAGGAAATATAACTGTCAAAGAATACAAAGATTCGAACTATGCTCCATACTTTTAGTTCACAAGATACACTAACGTGTAATAAATACGTAACGTAATCTGCAACTGAAGAATTCAATAGGGCAATGAAGTGTAGCAAATATGAGCAGATTCACAATTAAAGCTCTACAGCACGCAAGCATTAGAATCTATGCAAATAATGGTACCTAATAATAAATGGTACCATGGTCTAATAATAATATGGTACCTAATAATAATAATATACCTATAATATGGTACCTAATAATAACAATATGGTACCTAATAATAAATGGTACCATGGTAAAAATAATGGTACCATGGTCATGCAAAAAATGGTACCTAATTTTTTTCAAAACGTACTTAATATGTCCACATACTGCGTGTGCTTTTCAAGTCACCAGCATGCACACAACAACTTTATCTACAAATCAAGCTTATCTTGTAGTAACAAAATACAGGCACTCATTTAAGCTGGGAATAGTCTGATAAAACGAAGAAAAGCGAGCGACGAAAGCTGTGAGTGAGACTGGACCACTCTGCCGTATCCCAGCTTCTGAGACATCTCTTCTCTCTCCAGAATCAGCGGATCCCCCGCAAACTGAATTGAGGATGTTCCCGTTAGATTAAACAACAACAAAGAGGAAAATAAGCTATCCTAGATTTAATAGTAAGATAAGCCATCCTATGCTCTTATATCCAGAAAACAAACCACTTTTCGACAAAAATTGCCGCATGCAAATCTAACACTAGTCTTCTTTGGTCTCATCGTCTCAACATACCGACTATTATGGTGACCTCACCACTTAAAATTAGAAAAAAAGATAATTGCCACATAACTTGTTTCCCACCAAAAATCTAATGCAGAAATCTCTAAAAATCTGCAAAAAACCCTAAAAATGGATATTTTTCGACAAAAATGGCTACGTCCACGCCCGTCTGCTGAGCAAAGGTTTTCCCGGGAATGATGCACGATTGATAAGTGAAGCAGTACTTTGCTAACACACACATCAAAAAATACAAGCAACTGACAAAGCATTCCCGAGTACTCCGGAAAAGCCTTGAAAATGGCTACCTTTGGGCATTTGCCATCCACAGCCTGCATTAGATACAATGCACATAACATAAGCAGCATTGTCCCAAAGATTGACAAACCAAAATTACAAAAAGCGAATTAAGCATTCTGCATATGTTTTGGAAAAACAAACAAAAGCCAAACGACAGTATTGAAAGACATGCCCGATTGGGAGTGTATTCATAATGCCTGCACCAAAGGGCGCAAGCATGGAATTTATTTATTAATGACTCCCTCTGGATACTAAGTATATAAAGTATGCATTGAGAGCTAAGTGGCACTATCATGTCATCTGGGGATCTTAATTCATTCTGCGTTTTTTCTTTTTGACAAGCGTTGCTAATTTTGGGGCAACGTATCCTATTACTTCATCTTCAGATTCACACAATCCTCTAAAACCCAAAAATGAAATCATCTGCTCACCTAAGACGTTATAGCCCATGGTTTCCCTCTGAATGATAGCAAAAAATAAGAGGCCTTTTAGTCCAGGGGCGGTACCATCCCTGTCGAGTGGATGATACAAAATACACATCCTTAAATCCTGATAGGCAGGAGAAGGCCACACCATGATTCCTTGGATAGGACCTCTCAAACCATACCAGGGAAAGTTTCTCCAACGATAGATGCTATCAGATTTTACTTAGCTATTACGAGATGCAATAACTACATCGTGTTTTTATGTTGGTTTACTACGACGATGTTATTCTGTAACTAAAGAGATGATTCGAAAAATATCAAAATTACTAAGTTTTGTAGTACTAACACACAAAAACAAAATTTCAAAAGTAGTATTTCCATGCTTAGTTAAGCCGCCTGACAGGCAACATTGTGGGGAACTTGATCGAAAGCAACAAATTTGCTCATATAAAATGCCTGTGTCCCTACTGGAAGCAGCTCGTTTCCTGCAATTAACGAAGATCGTTATCTGGATATTTGCTGCTCGAAAACCATAAGCCGGCTTTACATGAACAACTTCAGGGGCATTTTTTGAGGCAACATTGTTGCCTAGGATGTTGTATGCGATGTTTCTGCACCTCCTTCATATGAGCAACTCCAGACAAGGAACAATTGACTTGCTCGCCAGAATTTCAAAGCAACGGCTACTATTGCAGCTTGTACTTCGATACAAATGGAAAGGAAGAAGTCTCAAATCATTTTCGGTTGAAAGCATCCTAGAAAGAAACGTGGAAGTAGAGGACGAAGTTACTAGTTAACGTCGCGAACCTGTAGTAGAGAACAGAATGCAGTTGGATGCAATTTTGCTATCTCCACGCTATATTGATCTGTGACGGCGATTTCTCTTTTTCCATCAGTATGGAATATGGACGTTCAAGCCACAATAGTAGCCGTTGCTTCCAACATTACTTCCAACTCATCAACTATCGTTGCTTCAACTGATTTGCTCTCTGAAATTTTGGCGAAAAAGTCACATGTTCCTTGTCTGGAGTTGCTCATATGAAGGAGGTGCAGAAACATCGCATACAACATCCTAAGCAACAATGTTGCCTCGAAAGTTGCCCTTGAAGTTGTTTATGTAAAGACAGCTTTAAGCGTACCGATGGCTCGATTGTCAAAGATGCAAAATTAGAAAACCAGATCACAAAAGATAAAACATTTGCCATCACACAGATAAAAAGGTAATGCTTCGAAGTTTCATGATTACAAAATACGAAAAAAAATCATGGTATACACTTCTTCATATAAGTAATGGCCGATTTGCACATTTGCTCCCAAAATTTGGAAGTTTTACCAAAAGATTTGCAAGACAATGAAAGGAATAAACTATTTACAGAAGGCATTTCTTACGCAATACTCTGAGATACACTGAAATCTGGATTACGCGCAGCAAAATATTATTCTAACAGAATTCTGATGCAGAATTTATTAAAATCTGCCATTGAGATGATCATCAGATATTTGCGATAAACAATAGCATATCCTGCAGCATATTCGGGGGAGGTAATACATGCTTTTTTATTTTATTAGCATACTGATTTTCAGGATCAGGCACAGATATGCTTAAGGTCCTGTGAAATCAAAGATCGAAATATGCTTAGTATAAGCTTATTCAAATCTCAAATCTGAACTTTTTCTCAAAAGCAATCTGTTTGTTGTTTATGTTACCTCTGTCTACCGCCATTCTTTACGATTAGGAGTATATGTCAGAAAATTACATGGAATGGACATATATTCATTAACTTTGTATTAGAAAGCCACTGTTGCAACAATAGAGTTACAATCATCAAGAGTTCTGAAGTGAAGTATTTTACAACTTGAGGTTGGCAAATACGCTTTACATACGCTTAGTACTTCGGTAAAACTGAACCTAAATATGCTTATAAGCGTTATGCTTACTAACAAAAAAACATGTACAGCCTACCCCTGCAGGAATATCGTGATATGTGGTTCATGCTACCTTCAAAACTCTACAGTCAGCTTATTACGAAGAATTAGATAACGAGAAACAGGTAAGGAATAGAGGGACAGGTAAGAATGACAAAGCAAGCAGTAAAGCATTCTACTAGCAAAGCTAAATACCTGGACATGGCGAGGCGGTTCCTCCTTGGCAGAACTGACTAGCATTAGTGCCATATTCGTAATCATTATAGTTGAAGACTAGCAATGTAGCTCCAGTGCATCGTGTTTCAGCAGTCATTTGTGGAAATGAGCACACTGTATCTAAAATGGAGCCTGGAGTACCTAAGCTACATCTCCCGCACAATCGTTTCCGAGACAATGGAAACGTGTCACAACACCGCGTCAGATCGTCTTGCCAGGGATCCCAGTTGCCTAGAAACAAATCGATCACATTTCTGAACCAGTGAGGAATATTGCACTGATGAGGCATGGTTATTATATTGCAACATTTCAAATGCATAAAATTGTTTAGTATTTTGACATGCATACTCTAACTGAATTTTGTCGTAGTAATTCATCCACCATAGACAAATGGCAATAAAAAATATAATAGTAACATGGATAATGCAAAAAAAATTCAAATAGTTGGAATCGACCATATTTCTTCAGCAGATGTTGGATAATTCAATGTTGCCGGAAGGATAACAGATAAACTGGAGTCATAGCATAGGAAAAAAAGAATTCTCCATGGGTAAATTTATTCTTAAAAAAACTTCTTTTTATTCGAAACATTAGACTCAAAGACAAAGCCATTCTTTACATGATAAGAGAGTGTGACTAAAAGCTTCAAAAGACTAGAGAGTTAAGAAGAACATCAACAGATGCATGGAGGGAGTAAAGTATGAAGTATGAATTTCTAAAGTGTGTACGGCGTGTAACCTTAATTGAGAATCTTCGTATAATATCAAAGAAAAAAAAACAAGATATGTAGTAAGCCATAAGATTCACACCACAAATAACAAAGAACTGATGAAGTGTTCTTGAAATATTTTGAAAACACTGAAAATGGTCAACATTGGCATAAATTGCAACCCGCATGCTGAACAACATATTCCCAAGATATTAGGCATGGATCCCAGCATAAAGTATACCGCCCCCCAACATCCACCCCCAAAATGACAAAAAATGGATCGACTGTTTTTGACACTTGGAAAAAACCCTGAAAATAGCAACTTTCGGACATAACTTACCAACCACAAGCCAAATGAGACTTTCCTCAGACATGGTTCATAGCATCAAAGACGTACCCCACAGAATCACACCAAAAATAACTCAAAAACAGATGAACCATTTATAACATATTCGTAACGAATCCTGAAAATTGAACTTTTTTAACCTAACTTGCCACCTGCAAGCAAATCGAGATTTTCTCGAGGCATGGCACACAGTTCATAACATGAGTAGAGTTTTATCAAATATTCACACTAAATATAACAATCAACAGATTAATCGTTTATGACATGTTTAGAAAAAACCTGAAAATCGCCATTTTTGGACGTAAATTGCTGCCCGCAAGCCAAACAAGATTTTCAGGAGACATGGCATATGGTTCAAAACATGCATAGAGTTGCCCCTACTATTCACACCAAAAATAACAAGAATTAGATGAACAGTTTTTGACATATATTTGGAAAAACCCTGAAAATCGCCATTATTCCATGTAAATTGCCACCTGCAAGACAAAACAAGATTTTCCAGAGACATGGCAGAGTTACCTGAAATATTCACACCAAAAATAACAATCAACAGATTAACCATTCATGGCATATTAGGAAAACCCCCTGAAAATCACCATTTTTGGACATAAATTGCCAACCGAGGCCAAACAATACTTTCAGTAGACATGACATTAATACTCACACCAAAAGAAACAATCAGCAGATAAACCATTCATGACATATTTGGAAAAAACCCCTAACAATCACAATTTTTAGACGTAAATAGCCACAAGTGAGCCAAACGAGATTTTCAGGAGACATGGCATATGGTTCAAAATATGGGTAGAGATGCCCCTAATATTCACACCAAAAATAACAATCAAGAGATTAACCATTCATGACATATTTGGAAAAAACCCTGAAAATCTCCATTTTTGGACGTAAATTGCCACCCGTAAGCCATATCAGATTTTCAGGAGAAATGGCATATGGTTCAAAATATGTGTACTGTTATTCCAAATATTTAGAACAAAAATTAGAAAAATCTGATGAAAAGTTTTTAAAATAATTTGGAAAAAACCCTGAAAATCACCATTTTTGGACGCAAATTGCCACTTGCAAGCCAGACGACATCTGCAGGAGGCAGAGCATATGGTTCGAAACATGCGTAGAGATGTCCCTAATATTCACACCAAAACCGACAAGATTCGAATAAACAGTTTTTTACATATTTATAAAAAACAATGGCAAAAGTCATTTTGGACGTACATAAATTACCACATGCAAGCCGAACGAGAGTTTACCAGATATAACACGTGGTACACAGCATAACTGCTATTGCCCTGTAGTTTCATAGCAAAAACCACAAAAAAGTAAAGAGCGTATTTTAAAGACTGTTGGGCCGGATCACAGCCTCTCTTTCGTGCGCGCACTTGCTCAGCCAGTTCATTTGCAGAACACAAGCCGGTTCGCAAAGCTGGGTGACTGAGTCCAAAACAAAGAATCTTGCAGCAATGTTTACAGTGGTTAAACCACCTGTGTGAAGCAGATGCATGCCGAACAAAGCATTCCTGCGTGAAACCTGTCATCTTTTGACTTCAAACCTTTGCTACCATCCATGAAAAAACAGGTTAATGGAAATCTCAGCTTATAAGAGAATATTTGCATTAATTAGATCGTTGAAAGTTTCAGTCGTGGATTGTTTTGATTTTGCAGAGTCGGCCATGTTCGTTTCTACTCCGTTGGCCATAGTTTGATCCGGCCCAACAGTCTTTAAAGTAGTTTTGAAAAACCATAGAAATGGCCATTTTTGGGCATAAATTGCCACCTACAAGAAAAGCGAAAATTTTTTCACAGTTCTGGCTGCATCACTTTTCATCAATTACAGATTGTCACCTTCACACGAAATTTCTGAAAAATTCATTGAGCAGTTATCCGGAAAATGCGTTACGCATGGATGGATGGACGGATGGATGGACGGACGGATGGACGGACGGATGGACGGACGGACGGATGGACAGACCTCATTTTATGGGACTCTTCCGCTAAAGCGGGAGTCCAATAATGAATGCCTAAAAACTGTTTGTAGGAGCATTGACTGTTCATGATTGATACATTCCATCATTCACAAGCTCTGCCAGTCATCGCTGGTCACGATGACAGGGACGTACTTCACTGCGCTGCAGAGATCTCCCTGGCAGACAATTGGAAGATGTGGGAAGCACTAAAATAGGTCTGCAATATGTCACAGTAGTTTACAGCTTGTTTAATTGTATCTTGTAACCCTGTGTGTCCTGTTTCACAATTGCCCGTGGTCCTGTCTTGTTCCCGTTGCC
>JAOBRC010630786.1:0-10793 GCA_027575255.1 Scolionema suvaense
CCAGCGCACACACACACTGAATCATTCTTAGGATCAAGGAGAGAACTGGGGCTACACACGTTAGATCATAATGAAGAACACTGTGGTCAGACATACTAGCAATTTTGCACAATGGACACAAATACTATATAAGCTCCGCTAGCAGGCATTGTGGCCAAAATCAAATGAACATCAGCTGCCGATATTTAGTACCTTCCAGGTTCGATGAGTTTATGCTTAACAATAGCAGACGCACACAATGAATACGTCTGCTTCCTTTCTAATCCGGACATTTATCTTAAACCTATACAGCAGGGGAGGCAGTTTACAATATGCCTGCAAGCATGGTTTTAGTGTGGTAGCACGATAAATGCTGCAGCTATACACCCCAAAGTGCGGAAGCATACCTCGTAGGCATTCTAAAACACCACTAATAGTTAGAGTCATTGGACTGTATGCAACCAGGTGGCTTATTGTTTCAGCTGACTGATTAAAAAGCTGTAAAACCCTACCAATTCATTGTTTCTGTTCATTTGACACATGTCAGGACGCAGTAGAAGTCATTTGAGGAGACTGAGATCTAAAATTCAGACCATCAGCAAATTTCGCAATTTTAAACAAGGTCAGAAGGGAACAAACTTGATGACGCCAGCAAGTGTTTCCTAGGCAGCCTGATGACCTCGTTTTTGGTTAAAACTTTTAGAATATAAGCTACATTATCACAAAACCATTGCCTTCTATTTATTTGCTTTTTTTGTCTTCTACGGACCAAATACGGTTGCGGGCGAAATGCGCGCTACACCCCCCCCCCCCCCTTAACCCGTGAAAAATTATCCAGGCTTCAGGGTTAAAGGGACAGGACCCGTAAGAATCGTTGAAGTTAAAAATTTTGAGATTATTAACGTAAAGTAGCAGCATTGCCAGTAGGACTCTAAATCTACAAAGGTAATTTGGGCATAAGTACGACCAAACAAAAGATATCTTTATCTTGAGGCTCAAGGCTTGAATTTCACTATCCACCCTAAAATTCAGATACTGGTCAAACTGTTTTAATTTCAGTTCACCAAAAAGCATGAATATTATACGAAGATTGAATTAAAAAAGTATGTGGCATATTGTGGTTGTTTTTACGATGAATAGAATCACTTTTGCACAAAATATTAACATTTATTTTCAGATGGCTACCAGATACTGCTCGACTGTCAATGAATAGTTTAGTCAAAATTAAAATTTAGCTGTTAACATAAAATGCCTTTTTGATAACCCAGCATAACACGGTCGTTCGTACAACCATCAACAACAGCCTCCTTGCTACCAGCCTTACCAGCTCCCATAATGCAGCAAATAAGAAACAATGAGTTCGTTCAGTTAGGTTCTTTATTGTCTTCCAGTATTTGGGCCCATGATGACTACACTCGTCAAGTTTCCCATAATGCCTCCGCTCTTGAACAGCCATCTCTCTTGTGCCAAGGAGGTCATCTCGCCCTTGTGTATCTGATCTTGCTACTTGCCCTTCAGCTAGGAAAGTTTTGTCTTGCTTGCTTTTTCTACAACTAATCGATCAGTTACTTTACTTTACATTACTTTCCTATATCATCGTTCAGTTTGCCTCCTGGTCCACTTACTACTGTCAGTTCAGATATCGTCTTGCCAATACTCCGGGACTTAGCTGGGATTTCTCTGATGAAAAGCTATTTAATCACTATCTACAGACAGACCCCCCGCCAACAGCCCAAACGTCATTCTCAGTATAGTTACTTCAGTAGAATCGCAAGCTACCCAAATTCCAACTGCCCTTTTCCACATAGATGCAAGAACTGCACATGATACCATGCTGCCCCACACTGTCCTAGACATTGGTCGAAGTAAGCATAACGTTATATTGTTTTGCTCTAAAATTGTTTGTGTCACCATCCCGGTCAGTGTAGATGTCCTTACTGTTATGTTATGCTCTCACCTGGATTGTGATACAGGTAACTTTTTACTTCATGGCTTCTCTCATAGTTTTGACATATTCTACAGTGGTCCTGTCACTTCTACTCACCCTAGAAACTTGCAGTCAGCGCGTTTAGCCCCGGCAGCTGTAGAATAAGCTATATTGAAGAAATAACACATGCTCACACGGCTGGACCGTTTACATCACCTCCGTTCCCAGTCTTCCACTGCTCCCCCTGGGACACTTCTTTCTTCGATGCTTGATCACCTTGGCAACAAAAGCCGGATACGTACACCATCACCTAGATTTAGTGTTATCCGCTTGAGAGGACATCTCACGGTGGCATCAGTTTGTGGTGTCTTGGAATGGTCTATTTATTATACCTTCAAATTTCATTACATCTGAATCGCTGTTTTTACATACAGATGCGTCTTTCTTTATAGGTTTCGGAGCTGTCTTCAGAAACAAATGGTTTACAGAAATGTGGCCACCACACGTCCTACGTTACTGACATTACTTACCTGGAACTTTTCTCATTATGCTGTTCAGTTATTACATATTGCACATCAAGCATTCTGCAGCAAATAATTAATCATAAACAGAGGGACAACACAGACATTACTAGTATCTGGACAACTGTCTCACGTCACTTAGTCCGTTGTTGTTGATAATTTGTGGTCATCATAATATAAATTTGGTTCCAAAACATATTCCTGTTCAATGCAATACATTAGCAGATCTGCTCTATCATTCACATGTGAATAGGTTTCGCCATCTTCGGCCATCAGCGGACCCAGTGCCTGCCACTGTAACACAGGAAGCCTGGCTCTTGCATCCGACGATGTCCAACACTACCTCTACTTTTCATTAGCTGCTTCTAATCATTGCATCCATAAGTCTCAGCATTTCTACATTATAGCCAGTTCTGTTCAGAGACAACTCAATTCTCAGTTCTGTTCAGAGACAACTCAATTTTTAAAAATAAGCACAAAGCTTTTCAACAACTAAGTGTCATCATCAGGTGCTACAGCGATGATGACACCTAGTTGTTGAAAAGGTTTGTGCTTGTTTTTAAAAATTGAGTTGTCTCTTGGACTCTGAATATGTAATGGCGGATATATCTTTCATAATTCTATACCTCTCTTTCCACTTGTGGAAACAACCCTGAAGTTACACATATCTAGTCTGCCCCAACGTTTCACCCATTCAACAATGAAAGTCTACTTCATGGCTCCAAAATACTTCGCGCCATTGCATGGCTGCCATTCTCCTTGGATCAATCCCATGCACGGACTCTTCCTTGTTATGGTAGGAATCAAACGACCGCAGGCTACAATTCTAAAATGATGCAGCCATCCAAACCGCTTGTCACAGCTGTCAACCTTGCATTCACATCTGGCAACACAGTATTCCTTTCATGACGCAACAATGCCAATACTCCAAGCAGCAACTTCCTTAGCTTTCTTCAGCATGCTATGCCCTGGCGTGCTTTGCCCCATGACTTCTTCAAACTTCGATCCAGCACCTACCCACTTGTTCACAGATGTACATAGTTTGGTTATCACAATACAAGACTCATAAAACCATCTGCTTGTCCAAAAATGACCACTCCACCAAGGTCATGTGGTATGCCTTAGGGCAAGCCAATCAACAACCTGTCCAGTTGGACTTTTCACCAACTAAATGGCTATGCCAGCATGGCGCTATAGCCCCCTATTTCGAGTGGTTTTCCTTGGCACTAACCTTCATTCACACTCCATCTTACCCATCTCAGTGATAAAAAAAATGATTGAGCGATTTCTTTCTGACATAACTATGCTTTAACAACACTACTATAGCTACCTTCGTCCATCAATGGCTTATGCTCTGGAATCAGCTGTTATATGGCATCATACTTTGCAAGAACTCTGGGTCTATCCCAAATTCGTATGAGGTCTGACCTGTAAGCACTATATGTATTATACTGTATGTTACTGGCATGGGCTTGATTGGGGCTGGGGGTGTTTTCGCATTTTTGCTATTTCTGATGATTACACATTGCTGTTCACTACAGCCTTGCACCTTCTATTTGATGTACCTCATTACACTTTGGGTTCCTGTACTTATAGCATCGTGTTATGATTTACTGTGTCATAGTTTGTTGAAGTATATACACCTAGTATGTTCGTTAGACAGCAAAGATGCCCAACTGGGCCAATATACACACACTGCATTAAAATGCCTGATATTAGGCCTATTAATATCATATGATGCCTGTTTGTGGGCCACATATGCTACGAGATGCCCACTGAGGCCATATACACAAGATGCCCAATGGGCCTTCATAGGATGTATGGTAAGATGCTCAATAGGCCAAAATTAAAGATGCCCACTGGCCAACAATATTAATAAGATGCCTAACATGGGCCACCACATACAAGATGTCTGTAGGGCCACTATATCAGATTAATTGTTGCATTGATATGCATAGTCATCATCGTATTTTGACACATGCATAAAAATTGGTTCAACAAAAATATAGAGCCTCTTGCACACAACTGTCATAAGGGATGAAAAGCAAAGTAATGCGAGAAACAAGAAAACAGGTAAAAAAACAAGAGAATTCCAACTACACACAGAGAAAGAATAGAAAAGCATAATACATACCTAACATAACTACCATAATATTCAATATATCTTCTTTGACTCGGAATTGTGACACCCTAAAACAAAATATCACATTCTTCCAGGGATTTATCCAAGCACCAACTGACTACTGGGATGACAGGCTTAACTGGGAAGAGCCAGTGTACTAAAGTACTATAACACCTTGCTTGGGTATTGTTCAGGCACTGTTGGTGTCAGCAGAAAACCATTGAAATATGTCTACAAGCTGGCAACGACCAGCCTGTCATGTTACACTACTGAATTAACATATCTTATTTGCTCTGCCATTGCCGATTTGTAATTGCAAATTGCTCAGAAAGGCATTCGTAAAATCAACTTTGTACAAGTTGCTTAATTAATATGCCAGACAAAAGTAAAGGAAGTCTCCACGGCCATTTTTTCAGTACTTTTAAGTGGAAGTCACGTAAGTTTTCGCTGGATGATCCCTTTCATTAGATGGTCTATCAATTAAATACATACAGTATATACGCATCTGCATTGAAATAAACTCGAGATCCCAAAACATATTAGGCAACACCATGGCAGACAAAATCATCAATTTTCCTTGGTATGTAGTGCCCAAGTCATTTATAATTCTCTAAGGTGCTGTTTTTGTGAAGACTGTGGTTTTCACCATAAGAATGCATTAAAATACATCAAAAGATACGTTGCGAGTACAGGCAGATTAGTTAACGGTTATGAGTGACGCAGGTGGCGCTCTAAACATCAAAGAAGTTTGTAAAAAAAGAATAACATGCAAAGAAGAATCGAGGTAGGAGACAGCAAAGTACAAAGTCTTAGTACTAAAATGAAGGGACATAAAAGCCCTTGAATAATGTTGGGAGATGAGAGAAATGTTTCGAAGAAGTGCAAGAAATATGAAATGATTTGAAATTCACTTTTAAACTCCCATGAAAGAATGACCTTTTGAGGTCATCAAACGGCTGCAGAAATCAATCTGTATGAATCATGTGCAGCAGCAGCATTTTTCATTCAGTCTTTCATGTGTAAATTTTAATACGAATTGTAAAAAGGAGTGTAAGTAAAGACCTAATACCATTCATAGCTAATGGCCTGAGAGAAACAAAAATTATACAGTATATACAGTAATTGATATAACAAAACGATTAGTCCCGAAGTCTATGATAATGAATTTTTGTGACTTTTCAGAAATTTAATTGAGGCAGCCGAAGCAAACCGCATCCATATCTTAACTACTATTAAGTGCAGTGGTAGGAAAAGAAATGATGACAGTCAGGGGGTACAAGCTTACACAATGAGGGTGATGGGGGGTGGGGGAATTTTAAAAACCGAAGATCACAATAAGGGGTATTAAAGCCCTCTCCACAGAATGCGCTGCTTTCCAGTTTCAAAAATTACAAAATCGTAATGGACAGATTTGGAAGTTCTTTGGAATTTTTTCGTTCATCAATGGCCGCCAGTTAGCTGAATAAATGTTTCAAAAAAATTAAGCTTCATCACATTGTTCTGGTAATGGATTTTCAGCCTCATGCCGAATTTCAGAAAGTCCATTGAAAGGCTATCTGAGATAAAGTGTTGGTAACAGACAGATAGATGGACAGACAGACATTGATTTTTAGCTCTTCCCCTAAAGCGGGAGTCAAAAAAGTCAATAAAAACTACCTCTTCAGGGCATAATGTAGCCCAAGAGGGCATGCCTCCGGAAAATCACTGAAAGGGCATCCACCAAAATAAATATGAAGGCCACAAGCATCCTTAGTTTATACTTCTAGGGCACGGGTTGATAACTTGGCCTTTAATCTTTGTCCTGAGGGAGAAATAATCACAACTAGCCTGTAAAATCGGGGATTTTCTAGTCATAGATCTGTCTAATTTAGGGCAAAAGGGCATAATTTTTAAAAAGGGCACACTGTTGCCTCCGATAATCGGGCTAAAATAAGGCCTGCTCTTAGTTACAACTTCTACGAAATCTATAAACACATTGTGCCTTTGACACAATCATTCATGTTGAAGCCATCTTTCTTTCTGTGAAACAAAATCTTCTGAATAACTAAAAGAATGCCTGCACTCTTTTTTTTTTTATAAGCATCGGGTAAAATTTGTAGAGGCTCAATATGCTTAAGTTTTTTCTGATTTGAGCCCCAAGATATGTCAAGCGGTAAGCTTACTCCATTTACGCCTAAATTTAGTACAAAGGTTTGAAGGCAAGCTTTCGGAATGCCAGACTTTCGAACACTATATTTTCGAACATCCAAGGACCTTCTGCCTTCCGTTGTAGAAGGTCCTTGGAACTTCAAATGGTTATTGTGATTAACAAAAAGATAAAAGCGTTATGCTTATAAAAAAAAGAGTGTATTCGATCAACAAACTAACAAACCTACATAATAATGATAGCTGCAGTAACCAATGAATACATGTAACTATGACACAGCATCAGTACGCGTAGCTTGAGATCTTACCTTATTATTATTCGTTCTGGCGTCGCCGTAATAAGCCATTGCTTTTTGTGGATCAGTGAAATATCTCTTGTATAATAGATATGCACATATCATCACCCCTGTGCGACCCTAAAAAGAACGAATCACAAACAAATTGAAACTCATTATTCATATTTTATGACATATTTTGTTGATGAGTTGAATCGAACCCATGCCTTACCATCAATATATTTTGCCATTAACCTACTTTATTGACCTGCCCCAGGGCATGGTCTCTAGGAGAAGTTCTGTTTTTATCTCAACAATATCTTTTGCGTTGGCTGAGCATTTTGTAAGTGGACAAACTACGCTGTCCACCTCAGAACGTTAACAGTTTTTTGGGGCGATTAGATTTATTGTTTGTCTCACATCCCTGATTGTGGTAAAGCAGAAGCAAGCGGAAGAGCCAGGCGGTTACTACAAAAGGCAAAAGCAACGATAATATCAATATTACGTTAGTGGACCCATAGTCATAAGAAGCGAAGAAGCTTTTATGTGACTAATGGTGGACCTAATCAAATTAGCTGCTGTAGAGCTCAGAAGCGACTGATTTGGTCACACTGGCCAGTCCCAGAAAGAAAGTTTTCTTGTGTCCATGAAATGGCAGAACAAGTAGTGGTATTTATACCACTATAAACGTACACTAATTTATGTTTCATATGCCTAGTTTTCAACATAATTCTCTTATTTCTAACATTCATTCCCTCACTGTATGCAAACCAAGCAACTTCTTCACGTGGGAACTTCTTATTGCGTCGTAACGCCACGAGGGAGGGAAGGGAGATATCATCAAGCTGTTTCAACATTGCTACTGATGCAAACATGATTTGTTCTGATTGGTAAAAACACTAATCCAAATGTTGCTGCTATATAAGAAACTGAACGGGAAGTTTTGAAGATGTAATTATTTGACTCCCACTAGGCATCTGGAGTGAGAAATGTTTTATATTCATGAAATTTGACAAAAATATTTGATACTTTGAGGGAAGAAAATATTTGCAGAAGAAATTTTTGCTGACCTTATTTTTGCGATTTTGGCCTTTTCTTGCAAAAATTTCTTCAGCAATACCTGCTAGTACTAGGCCAACCATAAAAATGTATTGCGCAAAATTTTCAAACAAACTTTTAAGTTACAGTCAGTCCATTTAACAACACAAAACCTTACTTTTCGTCTCTCTTTGGTGCTGCCAAGACCCGTTTTCAGCTCTCTCAGCCCGACGAATGAAATGGAATATCTTCCTCTTCCCTCGCAAATATTAATACAGAAGACTCAATCGCAAAAGTTTCTTCCGCAAACTACAATTTTTTTCTGACATGATTCATAAAATTAAATTCCGCAAAAACTTTTTCCGCGAAAGCTTTCTTCATGTGACGTACTGAGTCAGGAGATCTCATCTGCCACCTTTTTTAACACTTACTAAATAGTACTATTTTATGTTGCATATTTATTTTAGGGTATGGGGCACGAGAAGTGATCAGCTTCCAAATCTGAGAATTGAATGAATAATGTGATTTCAAGTACGTGCAGCTTCTCAATATGTACAAAAAAAACATAATTTTTTTCACTTCGATAAAAGCACCTTAGACAAAGTAGGGGCAGGTCATGCGTAGCCATCGACGTTCTATCACGGATTTATGCAAGCCCTAACATACAATCAGTATCTGGCAGTAAAACTCAATAGTGGCAGTCTAACATGAAGGCTCTACCAGCAATGGTTATCCCCACGAGAGACTTTAACCCTAGTTGCTGTGGAGTCTTGGGACACCCTAGCTAGTGGAGGGGGGGGGGGAAGCTCCTTATGTTTCTCAAAAACTACAACAGCCATATCCAAACCAATAGCACAAAGTAACAGGACAACTATTAATTTAATAGCTTCAAAAGTTTTAAATTATGCATAGATTTGTCAGGGTTTTATCCAAGCAATAAGGTTCTACACCGCTTTCGGTTTCGGTTGAATTGAGTTAGGGTGTTGTGGAGGCAGGTGAGCCAAGTGCAACTGCTGAGTTTATCAACTTGGGGTCCAGGGGGCGCAGTAAGCCCCAATGTGGCGTCGGTGTGAATTATTTCCAGGCATTCATTTCTATTTTAAAACACTGATCTCAAATCCTTATTCACAATAGTTAACCTAAGTGAGAACATTTTAAGCAACCAGTGTATACAAAAACAGGGTAATGCAACCAAGGCCTACATCAATATTTCTTCTTCGGTTTCTGAGTTAATAACAGTATCAGGTGGGCACTGATCACTCTCTTCTGACGTAAGTAGTCACTTAATTAGCAAGGAGCAATCCGTGATAGAATGAAGTAAAAATTCCCATAGTTTACCAGATATTGAATTGAGTTTGCCATGCCTCATTCTCATCTCAGTTTTATATTTTAGGTCACAGGAATTTATTTACACATCCTACAATCTTCATCCCTGGCGTAATGTCTTTAGTGAGACTGGGAGTGAAACTTTCCCACCAGATTCAGTTTTTGAAACTAAATTCAGATTGAATTTTTCTGCTCAGTTAAACTGCATGGAAAATGCTTGATAAAACACTGTTTGTGCATAATTACTACATAATTCATGCTGATCTCAGCATAAGTACCATAACTAAGGAACTTTGGGCATTAATTATACAAAATTTTAAAATCCTGAAAAATTCTGGTCGATCCAAGACGTTCCAAATAGAGTAGATAACCTATTTCCAGAGAACAGGCCTGTAAAGAAGATCATGAGCGATGGCGGTCACGATTGACTGCCGTACTAGAGCCAGGGTTTCCCATAGACCATCAACATATTGGGGGGGGGTGCCCCCTTGAAGGGGAGGGCGGAGGGCATTTTTGATGGGGGGGCGCCCAGTCGGACCGTCGAAAATATCGGGACGTGCACGCGAAACAATAGAAAATCACACTATTCTTGCTAAAAAAAGTGCTGATTTAGTGCACACGTGCTAAGAATGCAAAAAACACAGGAAAGCATGATAATTTATGCCAATTTAAATAAATTAATTCAATAAACACTTAAAAACTGCCAACAATATCTGGTAAATTTTGGAAAATTAAGGAAAATCATGGGGGGACAGGCCATTTGATGGGGGGAGTGCAGGCCATTTTCGGGATCATGGGGGGCGTCCCCCCATGCCCACCCACTTCGGGAAACCCTGAGAGCTCATCCTGGACATTCACCATCATGTAAGTCCTAGTCAGAAGTGGGGGACGCTTTAACCTGGAACCCCAATCCAGGCAACCAAAGGTCTTCACCTGACGCCAGAACTGTGCTATCACCATGGGATCGACAAGCTACTCCGGTATTACCCTTTGCATAGCTACCGTTATGATTCATATGACATGGAAATTCAAGTTATCCTTTCCTTGTGGGTTTTCCTTAGCGCAGAGAGCTGTTGACAAGCCCATGCGCATTTATGGCCATGCAGCTCACCTTCGCACAGATCAACTGCTCGCTGCAGAATAATAGAAGAATGTATTCTTCAGGCAGGTGGAACGTACAAGACTGAATATATTGCGCTGAGATCATTCGCTCAATTGAGCAACATTTTTATTTCCATAGGCAACGCTTTGATAATCAACCAGGCGACACATTTGAGACAGGAATATTTGGTCTCCCAAGCGCAATTTTCTTTAGCACAAAACATTTCCTGTGAGTATCAAGCATGAACGTCTTCTGTAACATCGTAACTGCAACACCACGGAAAGCTGTTGTAATTCATCAGGTATTGCATAAGTCTGGAAAGACGTGCATGTAAACAACAGCTGTCGCAAGAAAAGAA
>JAOBRC010630897.1:0-17901 GCA_027575255.1 Scolionema suvaense
GGGCAATATGTTCCATTCTACATTCAAAATATTTGCTGAAGTTTTCAGTTGCTAAGGAATCCACACTCCTTAGAGATTTTCAGGCATGACGTCATAGCTACCTGGCTTTGAGCAGTAGGAATGTACAGAACTTTGACCAAGCTTTTAGCAAGAACCGCTGAGGTTTGGCTTCTCAAATGAAGGACAATCAGTATACCCGTTGTCTTTCATACTGCTGAATGTTGTTTTTTAGTGGTGATCCCCTTTAACATACTGGCTGGTAGTTTTATAGTTGAGAAACCGTAACAAGCCTACCGCTACATTAGGAAGACCCGTTTAGTCACAGTTGCCTTGTCATATGACCCAAAATGAATACGCCCCAGTCAAAAAGTGCGCGATAATAGTGAAAACCCTAATATTTCCAGGGGGTTGAGAAACATGGCCATTTCTGAGGGCGGAGATCTGAAAAGGGGGGGAGGAGTTGGCAAATTTGGAATTTTCTGGGGGGTTGCCAGGAAAGCGGTGGGGACTGATTTTCTGGGGGGGTTGATACCATGGAGGACGCTATGCAGATGAAAGATATTGTCACCTTGATGCTAAATTCTTGAATTTCATGATCCACCACTAAGGGTAGCCTGCTCCCAGCCCTAGCGCACTTCACTCGTTTGCTAGGTCTGCTAACATTGGGCCCTAATGTTATGCAGCATGATAAAAATTTAGCAAGATCTCACGAAAACAAAACAAAAGCACAGCTACTAATTATGCGATGTATCATAGCAACAGCTGGAAAGCGCGCCAAGATTCAAATTTGTTTACTGCATTCTGCGCAGCATGAAAGCAGGTGGCAAACCGTCTGCTGAATAGGGTATTGAATTCGCTTTGACGTAGCAAATTGCATTAGCGTACTGAAGTGAGCAGACTGTGAGAGAAGCTAACTTCCTCGATCAGTCTGTGAGCAGGCTACACTAAGGGATCATCTCCAATTAATCGGTACTGCTACTTGCTACGTCCCGCTTTTGACCGGGAGAACAAGTGTTCGGTACAGCTTCTACTGTACCATTCGATAACAATGGGACTCTCGGTATCCGTAGGTAGTGCAGCAGCCATTGGTAGGTAGTGCTCCCGATTTCGCCAATTTTTTGCTATCCAGATACCGTTTAATCCCACTTTCCAGGTGCCACATGTATCTTTTGCAGACAGTCCTGTTGATCTCCCGTTGACCTACCTTCCTACCACTGCACGAACATGATGAAGATAGAAATAGCAACATCTTAACTACTTCCATTCATTAGAGATTTTTGTTGTGTGGTTCAGTCAAGTAGCTGTGTACGTTTACAAATATACATGACTAATAAATCTAAACCTGGTCCTATCTTTGCAGCAAATGTTTTCAATAAATGCAGAGTTCCGTAAAGATTTAGTAGAATTTAGCAGTGAATGAGAATTGGACTTAATAAAATGCTGCTTCTGCATGTGCAGCAAAATAGCACTGAAAGTAATCCAAGAATTCTGCAAAATCCTGCAAGCTTTCCAAGGTTAGTTTTGGTTTGGTCGTTTGTATTATTTGATAATAAGATAATTTAGACAATTTTATCTGTGTCTCAGTGTTATCATTTTTTGAAAAACTTTAGCCTCAAATGGTTCTGTACTTTTTCTACTTGAACATATTTTATAAGTCATTTGACGCCAAATTTTAGATTTTATAAGTAAATCACAACAACTTTTAGAGCCATTTCATCTTCAGCTGGTACTAAGGGGGTGCTTGATCTACTACACGCTTTCTTTAATAAGAAAACAATTTTTTAGGTCAGCAAAAGACTCAAATCGAGGCTTAAATTTACTTAAATATTAAGCTTTCTCAGGGTAAATCTTTCTTGATTTTTGTCTTAAACCGTCCATCTATTTTTCATACTTTAGTCCCCGGCCAGGACAGTATGTACTTTACAAGGAACCATATTTGTGCACTGCAAATGTTGCATTCGCTGTGTCTGCCCATGCAAAACTTCCTAACATGGGTTTATCCTTGACACTTGATGTCTCTTACTCATTTTGGTAATCCTTGTTTTTGAGAAGTGCTTGAATGGTAGACGAATGCTTAGCATGAAAGAGTTCCTTAATCTAAGAAATCTATATTCAAAACTAGGCCTCAGGCTTTTCTTAACATTTTCTTAGAATTTTGGAATTCTTCAAGCTGATTTTGTTATAAAGCGTTCTCTTATATATTAAAAAATAAAAAAAGCGTGTACCTTATTACCTCAAATTAAGCCGCTTTTTATATAAGAACGTACCTTTCCGGACTAAGGCTTCAACGTTCCTAACTTTTAAGCCTACAAATGTTTTAACTCGTTCTTAAGCAAATTTTCCGCAAAAACTCTGTTGTTACCAAGCAGTGTTAGTCATTTGCTGAAAATTAGTCTGAAACTGCTAAACAGTGATTCTTTTGAAGCGAAATCCGTAGAAAATTCTACTTTTACAGACAAATTGGGAAAATTCTACTTTTGCAGAATTTTTTTCCTGTTTCAAGCCTATAGTGTTCTTAGCATGCTCTTATCTTTCGGGTCATCAAAGCTATATGCTCTTATAAATCTTATTCTTGTTTAAAAAAGTCTGAAATCACGAAAGACAAACAAAGTAAAAATCACCTCAAGCGTTAACGAAACAAGAACTCCCGCTGGAGTGGGATTAGTATCATTCGTAATGTTGTGTTTAATTGAGACAGACTACCCGTATATGCCGAGCGGCTCGCCCAGACTGTGCTACCGTTGCTACCTCTCAAACGGGAGTAGCAAAGCAACGTGAAGATGATTGATCATCGGTACCGATCGAAGTCCTCCCTTTACTGCAACAGTACCATTTTCTCGCAGTAGTGAAATTAATTGGAGACGATCCCTAAATTCAGATCCTGGTCAAACTCTTATAATTTCAATTTGCCAAAAACAATAGATATTATATGAAGATAGAGTCATAAAGGTATGTATACTCTGGTTCCTCTTACATTGAATAAGACTAATTTTGCTCAAAATATTAACATTTATTTTCAGACACCTATTGGATCCTGCCCCTTTAAAGAACGTCTATAACTGTCACACTGGATTAAAACGTATTCCTGGGTTGATGCAACAGAGATCCATGGATTACAGAGGGCTAAGCGTGGGAAATCCTGTCTTAATAGTAACGGACATAGAATCAGCCAATTGAATAAGTCAACGGACAACATGTAACATACAGAACAGGCAATCCATAGCTGTCCGCTCAACAGCAGTGACAGCAATGGCATTGTACAGCTATTTCACAGTCCAAACACTAGTGAATGAGCCAGCATGCTCTATTATAAGACAGGGTCATAAAGCAAGTGTATTACAATATTGGACAATGCCGCTAAGTTACCCATAGCTTTATGAGAGAGTTACACTTGAAGGCAATGTAAGCAGTGACATGGCAGGTCCCACAAGCCACTACTTGCTGAGAAAATACTGTCTGATGTAGTTTGCCTTGTATAATCACAGTGCTATAATAGTTGCATGAAGGCATTCAGTGTTTACGGTGTAATACTTCAAGTTTGAACATGATGTAAGGGTAGACACTGTAAATAAAATAATTATTTTTTACATTATTAATAATAATAGCACCCAGGTTTATTTATAGTAAAAACAGGTTATAGAATTAGTTGACTCCCGCAAAATGAATTATGTGTTTTTGTGTCAAAGCATACAAAAGAACAATACCACACTGAAATCATAACATCATAATCATGACAACTATGAATAATAAAATTAGTACCAAGCACCCCAAAAATATAAAACTAATTAGTATTATGCCCAAGCCAGACAAAAATTTCTCTCACATATGATACAAAGTCTGCAATATGTGAATAATAGCTGTAAAGTGTTATAAAAATGGTACAAAAAATGTAACAAACAGGTCTTGAAACACGTGCAAAAACCTAAGTATTTTGGAAGAAAACCCTAACGATTACAATTTCGGAGAATAAATGGCTAAAAATGTGAGCTGAACATTTTTTTTTTGATAAACCTAGATTCATCCTTTTGCTTTTTGGTCCTGGATTTTTGCTTGTGCTAGAAATACATATGAGACACTTTTGCAGAAACTGATGGCGTTCAGAAAAAAAAACAATGTAAAATTCATGATAAAGAATTCGAAGGATTCACTTAACATTAATTTTCAACGTTCCTAAGCTCTCAGTGGATGCTTATTAGCAGTATTAGTCTTACACTAACAGATACACAAAATCCGATGGCATAAGATATTCTCTTTTTCTGGCTACGATAAATAATCAATCTGAATACCACTCAAACATTCTTTGATGGAGAGTGCAGCAGTACCTTAGGGGCAAAGGAAAGAAAAGCGGGCAGAATATTTAGGCAATAAAGAGCACTTTCCCCAGCGAATTTTGTTATGTACTAGAACATGCATTATAATAAAGACTTTCCCGATCAGTACAATAATATTTAGTATTCAGTATAAACCCTCTAATATGTGCACTCTGAACTGGTCATCTTTGCACTAAGACTAAAATTGTCTCCCAGATTTCCCAGCTCATATATGACACCCACATTGCCTCAGGTTTCACTTAATATGATTACAGAAGAGATTTCTCCAAAGAATCATGAGAAAATAGGATCATAAAGATAAGTTGCTTAGAAGGCACATTAGCATAAAGATGCTCTAGTAAAGAGGGTGAATAAGAGCTCGTACACATTCTTTCCGTAGGCAATAAAAACATGGTTACCAAGGCGACAATGCATCATCTGCCTATTGACGGACATCTTGAAATATTCACAAATAAAAGGCACTCAGAGCTACCATAGATAAGTACAGCACTTATGGCACTTATGTTTGCCATGAAGTAGATTTCTCAGCAATGTTTACTAATTGTTTACGGCTAATAGTAGCAAGATAAGAACACTACATACATTATTTCAGATTGTGTGCCACACACTGTGTAGTCTACATCAATGCTGAGCGCATATTTCAAGCATTGAATCTGCGTCTAGCTTTTATATAAAAATCCAATGATTCTCGCTTAAAACTGGAATTTAACAGATATTGTTTTCCCTTCATAACAAAAACATATGTCCCTGAATTGTCACAAAGTTTCGAACTCTCTTCACTCCCTCTCTGCTTTAAGGATCATGTTTTCAAACATGATACCTTATTCTTGAACTTACTGACAGTAGCGCAACATCAAACACACACATGCCAATCCACTCAATCTCTTGCGTAGATACTAAGATTCTTGAACACTACATAACAAGAAGGAGAATCAGACAGAAGCACTTTCCGAACCACAACCTAAAACTGGTACCTAACATGGCAAGTAAGGCTTTTGTGGGTAGTGTTTTCAAGATCAGCTCCACTGAGTGATGAAGAATCACTTAATGCGAAATTCAAACATGACAACAACAAAAACTTGGCGCTGCACCGAGCAAAATCGGGCAAACTAAGCTCACTTACCAGTAGTTGTCGTATGGCGAGGATGTAATGAAGAAACATGGTTTTGCTGTGCAGACTGCGAAGGGGGTGACTTGAGAACGGAGAGTTGCTGAGCTGGGACTTTGACAACAGGTCCCTTATCAGTGAGCGAGGATACCCTTCTGGGAGGAGCCGGAGCAGGAGTACGCTTTCCGAAATTGTCATCTCCTTCGTATGAGTTACGCTTCGGAGTAACACTGACTGTCCCTGCATTCTGAATTTCCTCATTGGAATTGTGTTTACGATTTGTAACAGTCACTCTACTAATATGGGTTTGTGGACTTTCGTAGGAATGTCTTTGCTCTGTGGATGTTTTGGTTTTGGATTGGTCTTCATACAAATTACTTTTGGGCTCTTCATACGAACTTCGCTTTGCCTGACTGTCAACGTGATTGTAAGCGGCAATAACAGTGCCAGGTTTTGCCCTGGGAATGACACCAGGAGGTGTAAGTCCAATTCTATGTTGTTGCTGTTTAACGGAGTTTGATTTTTGCACTGTTGCAATACGACTTGTCTTACTAGGAAGAGCTGGCTGAGGTGACACAATTTTAGGTTCAGGACTGTTTCTTTCTAATTCATTAGTTTCAGTCAAAGTTATATGTGAGCGGACTGCCTGTCTGATGCCGACATCTTGAATTGGCATTCTAATCATAGTTTCGTTAGCTTCATTGTCAATGATATCGTCGTCGATCGGGAATTTTTCTTGTAATTGATTGATCTGCATTTGTAGGAGTTTATTCTTCCGCTGTTCCTCGCGAAGCTGATGATGAGTTTCTTTTTCCTTCTTTTCAGAATCAAGTAAACGCTGCTCCAAGTCTTGTCGCTTCTGCTCTAGAAAATGATAGTCTTTACATTCTACTTCATATAACTTCAACTTTTCCTTAAATTTTTTCGTTTCGTGAACCATCAAATCAGATAGCACAACATTTTTCTGCTTCTCTCGCTCCACATCTTTTTTGAGCTGGTCAATTTTCGATGTGTGCTGCACAACTTGCAATGCAAGTGCTTTGCAATCATCCATCAATTCATTATATGCAATCTGCTGCTCGTTTCTTTCTTCGTGCACAAGACGAACTAATTTATCCCGTTCCTTTTCAAGTTTGCGTTGTTTCGCTTGCTCAACATCAAGCTGAAATTACAATAGGGGTTAATTAGTATTCACAACAAGCACTTGTACTACCCAAGAAAGAAATAACATGATTAATGGGTATCATTGTAGTGCAATTGGCCCAAAGAGTCAAACATGATCAGTTAGATAGTGTGCACAACACGAAAATACCGAAAAGAAGAAATGATCATGGTCAGAATAAAATGCACAAAAAAAACTGGCTCGCTGCGAATGGTTGAATAGCTCCTCTTCGTAATGGTATAAGTGAGTAATTTGGGGGCTGTCCGCACCAAAATATGAATAACTTTCACCACCAGTATTCACAAACCTTTAATAACTCAAAACTTGAATATCTCAAGCAGAATGCAAATAAGTCAAACATAAAATGCCGTCTGCGCTGAGCACATAGTGCAATTTAGAGATTAACTTCCTCTATTGTTTTTCAGCGGATGTTTACACGCACAGTGGGCAGTGCAGGTACAAGTGCACGGCAGTTTTGAATAGGTATTTGTTTTGAAGAATAAAAACTCTGGTCTGCTCTATAGTTCCTATCTACCATTCAATTGATAAAGTAGCTCAAGAGCTATTTCACGGCACCTTTGAAGATATTCAAGAGACACAACTCACTAGTCATGTTCACGAAATTGCGTCCGCACCAGAATATTTTTTGGGCGTTCGGATCCATTAAAAGCACTGGAGTTATGCACAAGATATTCACGTTCAGAAGTTTGGTGTGGACGGCCCCTTGGAGGTTTACCGTAGTAGATTCTTAAGCTAGATAAGTGGAGGCATAAGTTGGGGGAGGGGGAGGAGTCTGACAGGCCATGTGCCTTACACTACCCTCTCAAGCCTAGTAAAACGGAGGCAATGTAGGTTATTTTTGTGAAATGTTGCAATGCAGAGATCTGCTATTGATGAGGAGATAACTAAGGTTTAGCAGGAAAATAAACTGCAAGGATTGAAACTACCAAGGTGTCCAATATTATGTAACCAAGGCACATGCTCCGTACAGCATCTGGATAAAAGCTAACAAAACTTTGTCTCCATATGAAGAAAATGCATGTCTGATGTGCATGTCTTTTCCGCAGAATGGAATGACAGCACTGCAAACAACAGAAATGTTATGATTGATTGAACTCTATCCTGACTGACGTGAATGACAAACAAGCTCAACCTCATGTTGCAATCGTTCTCTTTCCTTCTCCAGCATGTAAGTAACATCGTCTCCCTGAGCAGCATCAACCGCGTGACGATGTCGTTCTTCTTCCAACTGGTTCACCATCTACCCAAGAGAAAGAAATATTGATGTACATAGCCATCCACTGACTCTTGAAGGTGCTGATCAAAACACACGGGAAACAGAGAAAAGCAAAATGAACCATAATAAGGAAACAAATTACCATCCAGTGCACACAGACTACAAAGCATAGCGCCTGCTGCGACCTCCAATCTGTGAACTTTCCAACAACGCTACCCTACAAAGTCCAACTGCATTTTAAGGTAATAACTTTTTATGGAACCATTGTTTGCAACTAAAAACAAAAAATCTATAATATTTGGTTTATATCATTTTTTTGAACTGCTGGATTCTGTGGAATTAATTTTACTGATTAGCACACTACAGGTTGTTACGCCAATCAGCAACAACTACTTTCCCCGCTTTCTGCACCCAATCTTCCATGTCCTTCTACTGAAAAATCGGTTAATTTAGATCAATAATTTGGATTTATGCGTTCATTTTAATGTATCATGATTTCATATTTAATCTCACTATCACAATACAAGTAATAAATTCCCACGAGAAAATACTAAGGTAAGAAGGGCACTATGGTAATGGCCAAAAAATGCACTGACAGACCTGTTTATGTTGTGATTGAAGTGATTCAAGTATTGAGTGCATCTGCTCGCGAACAACTTGATGATATGCTACAACATGATTTAAATGGGCAGAGGGCTCGCCCAGCCAGACTTCATCCTCTTCTTCACCCGGATCAGCATCTGGCACCACCGATGCAAGATGGCCGTCATTCAGTAAGTGTGAGAACGGAAGAGCATTGCCAGTCTGACCAGACTAAAATAAAAAAAACATAATAAAATTGAAAAAAAATACTTTAGAATATATACCAAACAGGCACTTTTTACAACAACCAGTAAACCTGAGCTGAGGCAAGTTGCTCCAAATATTTTCCTGATTATTAGCCTCATTTGTTCATAAGACAATACAATACTGGCTTCAAGTGTGTCTCTCTCCAACAGATTTCTTCCTATCAAACAATCTTTCATTCACCATGCAGTCTTAATCGTATCACACAATTTGAGTATCTTTACTAAAAATGTTGTCGTTCTTCATTTTCGTGATAAAGCTCAACCTAGGGTCGTTCTGATATTTAGAAAATTTTGAGGATTGTGCTCTAAAAAACTTTTTCTCACAAAATAAAATTATTCAGGATAGGGCGAATTAAAACCTTTCTTTTATTCAAGATGCTAGACTTAAGCATACCTGAGGGGTTGCAAATTTCAAAATATCTGCTGAAATACTAAAATGATATACTGAAATACACAATTCAACAAACACAAAGAAGCTCCTCATTCAACTCATATCTCTTTCTAATGCCAGCCTTAAATCAGCATACAGTTTGGTAGTTGAAAAGAGCAGAATTTGCTCGTCACTACATGTTGCCTAACATAGTACTTGTGGATTATTTAGGGATATATCTCAATAAATAAAAACCTATCATACCGTAATTATCTGAAAGAGCGCCCCCACTTGAATAAGCCGCCCCCTCAAATGACCACCCCTCTTGACAGCTGAGAAACTTAATGAGTGCTCCAGCTTAAGTTAGTGCCCCTCAAACCAGGAAAGGGGTGCCAGGCCCTAATCTAGCCAAAAAGAGCGTCCGGTATTCAGACGTTGCCCCTCTCAAAGATAGCTTCAAAAGTGCCCTTTTACTTAAAAATCAATTTAATTCTCCAATTTCCCAACTACTTTAATTGAACCAAGTGCCCTTTATTGAAAACCGGACGCTGCCCTTTAATTCTAGATTAGGCCCTGGGAGCTCATTTGGAAATTTGTAATGTATGATGTGCATGGGCACTCACTCAGATAGTTTATAACGATGACGATCAAGAAAAGAAGCATCTTCTGTCAGATATTCTTTTCTTTCTTTTTAAAATAAGGGCATTAACAAACACATTTCGTAATGATTCACTATTATTAGTACCTACTTTGCATTCTTTTTATTGAGCGCCCCGGCTTGAATGAGCAGCCCCATCAAATGAGCGCCCCTTCTGAAAGATAGAAAATTCAATGAGCGCCCTGGCGCTCATTCAGACAATTACGGTATGACAGATTTCTAACCTAAATGGACAGACCTTTTCAGAAGTTTCCTCCTACAATATTTTGGCTTCAAATGAAAAAATTCAAGGCCTTTCATAACAAAACGTTTCCTACAACAAATCACTTTGCTTTCAAAGGCACAAATTTGTTATACCTAAACCGTGGCAGAAGGCTCAAAGGGGCAAATATTTCTGAATATAGTAGTGTTGATGGCAGCTACTGTTATATTTGCGCAACGTTCATATATGATCTCAAAAGGGGAACAAAAATTTGTAATCACTACTGTCTTTGGAAAACAATCAAAAAGAGCATTTGTGAACCAACCTTTATCCTTGTATTGTAAGGCCGTATGCATTAACAAGAACTGTAACACAAAAATGCAACAAAAAATGTGTCAAAGTAATCCCAATAATGACACTAACTTCTGAATTGCATCATTCATCAAATACTACACCAGTTGCTTTCTTCTTCCTAAAGGAAAAATGCGATGCATGTAAGTAAACAGGCCAAAATTGTAGTCCCAAATTGCTGCGAATAACAGATGCAATAGTTTGTCTTGTTCAAAAAATTAGGCCCTTTTCTTGCTATCCAGACCTTAGGCAAGTGTAGCCACAGCACCCTGACAATGGAACTAGATCTTTAAAGTGGAAAGTATGGTTAAGTATTTCTGATAAGCAAAACATAACTGTTTCATACAGTTAGCCAAATACTAAAAGCAATATACCGGACTAAAATAATTTTTGGTTTGGTAAAAGGGTTTCCAAACACATAACTGTAGCCTTTTTTTCATGAAAAATGCTGTGGTAGTTCCAGAGATATCTGCTTTCAAAGCTATTGAGAATTTTGGCTAGCTGCCATTTTGCTGCTGAACGATAATTATGTATGATGCATGGTCAGACCAAGTAGAATTATGGAACACTGCACCAATTTTGCAACTAAGGCTTTATAAGCTGGTGTGAGGACCGAATAACACTATTAGCCAATCAATTTTAGCAAATCAGCAACAGAATTCAAAATTCAGCATTACAAAGGTGACATTTTCTGGCGCAAAGCTGTCCAGAGTCGGCTGCGCAACCACGCGCAACTTGAGGCCTGGATATGAAAGAAATGACCGTCATTCAGCCCTGATGCATGGTTTAGTTTCAAAAGTGAAATGGCAGTAGCCACATGACCCCCAACATCACAAATGGGAATGCCTTCAGCGATCGGACGAAATAGAAGTCGAAACTGTTCAATTCTACAAACAGAAAAGCGCAGCAAACTGATGCAATCTGTAGCTAAGAACTTAAATTGCAAAATGATAGAGTCTGCCCAAGTGTGGTAAAGGTAGAGATATCGACTGTATCGATAAGTAACAGTTAAATTATAAGTAAGTGCAGAGCGCATTTCTTAGCTGCACACTACCGCAGAAATTTTAACATGTGACTATCTTGAACAGAAGGTAAACAAGCACAAACCTTTGGCCGTCAAGCTCAATGTCCAGCATACATTAATCAGGACTGGAACTGCTGCATTCTGTTACAAGTATTAGCTCCCTAAACAGTTCCATCGTCTCTCATATACTCAATAGCTAAATTCACAGCACAATCTCCAGAGACATGATCTATAATTTTTCTACAAAAACTTCATTTGAATCGATGCATTTTTACATCCTCATTTGCAAGCATAATATTGATAGCTAGATCCAAACTTTGTTGCCTCTTCTCATCACACGATCGTACACGTTTATAAAGAGAGAGAACAATTGGCATTTCTTCCCAAGAAACCAATGATTTCCTTATAGCATTTACCACAACAAATGAGGCTTCTAATATAAAGCTCCAAGAGCAAGTAAATCGAATTTACTCACAACTGCATAGCAGCAAGAAAGTTTCATAGTAACCTGGCGTGCTCGTTTCTGTCCCTTTGGCATGATTTGTTTGGCTGTGTCTAGCACAATTCATGGGGGGTTAACTGAAGCATTATGCAAAGCCTGAAATATTTGAATTCGCATTACTGCTTTAAACTTCACAAAAAAAACCTTGTCATTTATCAATTTAACTTTGCTTACATTCACAGTGGATAAATGAGTCTTTAGACAAAATATATGGCTGATGCATTTTTCAAAAGACCACTACTACCCCTTGCCACTTCTGATGTCAGTGTCTAGCGGGAAGCTATTGGTTCCTGGAACAATGCATCTTCTCTGGTTGGCTATTCTGGTTTATCTTTGGACCATTATTTTGTCTCTCGACTCTGCGAGAAGGGAAGGATCAATGGTGGCTACTGCCAGCATTCAGAATGCTGGAATCTGGAGGAACAAAAATAAAAAATTGTTTCCGGATGATTCCTAATAACAACCTGGGTAGGAAAACCTTGCTTCAGGTTTTAAGGGAGAAACTTTTTAAGGCGACATAAAAAATTGCTCTGGTGTTCCTTTAAACTGCCCTTCATTGAGCATGTGCAAAGCCAATTTTTTTTCTGAAAAAAAATGTATTACGTTGCTCACGCTTTTGAAATTAATCCTTTAAATGTTCAGCTACTAGAGAAAGCTATAAGCCAAGAAACGGTCCTATCTGATGTCACTGAAAGCAGAAATTGAGAATCAAAGGTACAGTAAAAAATATCAAACTTTGAACCAACAATGCAGAAGTACCACTCAAGCCTTTTTACTAAAAATAAAAACAAGTATTCATGTTTTTGCAAGGTCTGCCACCAGGATGAATATCATTGTAGAGCGGTACATTGCTTTACTGGCAAAATGTATCAGCACTCATCAGGTTATCACTTGGTGGGCAGAATTGATGGTTAACATCACTTGGAGGGTAGAGATAGATTTGGTCACTAACCAGTAATTTGGAAGTCTACTACTGGCATAGGAAAGTCCGATTTCAGTATCATACCTTTTCAACAAGTGGTCCCTGCTCAAAGTTCTGAGTAACAAAAACCATTTCAATTTGACAATTCATAAATCCTGTGAACAATTTTAGCATAAAGTATATCAAATTAAACAGACATGCAAAGCAACACTTAAGAACACTATCGAAACCTAATACAGAATAATACAAAAGCTCAGTTTTTCCAGCCTGATTTCCAGCTCCTTCCGGAAAATGTCCACCTCTTGGTTTTGAAATTCTGACAATGTTTGAGCAACAAAAGCTTCAACGGTGAAACTTGGCAAGTGTAAACAGAATTCTTCTGCACCTCTTTTAGCAGGATTTCTGTGCAATATCTTAACTATCAGGTAGCATGTGACCATTTTCTGACAGGGAGTAACATAAACGTTGTCACATTTTCAGGTTTTCTCGCTCTACGGCTGGGGTAGTACACTTATTTTTAGTATTTTTTTGCCAAACAATTGTTCCTAATGAGAGCCTTCAGGAAAGCTATGTTTGGAAACTGATTTGGAAGTGGGACCAAGAAATGAGATTGAAGTCCAAATTTTGGCCATTTTTAGCCATTTTCATGGAGTTTTCATCATAGTTTTTGAGAATGAAGATAGTATACGTATCTAATCCCAATCAATGTTATGTCATTTGGTAGTAAAAAGTATCTACTTTTTATACATGAGCTTCTATAGAAAAAGTCTGCGATATGACCGATTCTCAAATACTTTATGTAGACCATAGTCTGCAGGAAAGCTGCAAAATACGGCTACATCGAAAACTAAATTTCATTATGAAAAAAAATATGTTAACTTACACTACCTCCGTAAAACAACTTTTCTACAATTTCTGCATTATTTGCAAGCAGCTAAAGGAATTTTCAAACATATTGAGGAATTGTTCGATATTTTTATATTGGTTTCTGAGCGAGAACATCCCCACACCACCCAGCCCCCACCTCATATGATGATTCAGTAGTCAAAACGAAAAATGACGATAACCATTCAGAGAATACACACATTCTTATCAAGTCGCTTGTGTGCACCGAAGGTGAAAATCCAAGGTGTTGACACATGAATAATACACACTTAGGCGATGGAGGATTAAATTGGTCTACATACTGACGCAAGCTCCGTCTGGGAAATCCAATGCTTATTGAAACTTTTTGGCAAAGGACAAATAGCCCTTCTCCATGCTTCATGACTGGCGATGCTTTACATTTACATCTAGGAAATTTCTTAGGAACGTCTTCTAGTCTACAATAAACTATGCTCCAAAAACTTAGGCTTAGCAAAGTTTGCAGTCAATGTGTTCACAACCATGCAGTGCTGATTTCAGACAGGTTTAATACAGGGTGATCTTCTTGAATAACCAGACGAGGAAGCCAGCAGTAGAACTTTCGAAAAAGGAAAGGAAAGGAAACAAGAAACGAATGAACTAGCAACACTTACTTCCGACTTCCTGGGTTCACCAAACTGTGACCTTTAGGAGGGCGACTTATAGCACTAGTTTTGGCACGCTTGACATCAGGTGCTACAATATAAAAAATCAGACTATCATGACGATCAAGTCTTAAAGATGAACCATAAACATGACGTGTAACAGAAAACTCTTCCCTGTTACAGGTGGATATGTAAACTGTCGATAGCAAGAACGGGAGAACTAACCAAAGAATCGCAAAATGTAAAACACATAGCTTTGGGTGCAGGGAAACTTCTGATGTGGGGAAAGTATAGATATGCAAATATGTAAATGAAATGCACAATCTATGAAATAGCACGAATAAAGCAAATGGGGGGACGTGCAAAAAATGCTTACTGATGAAATAAGAGAAAAACAACTTTTCTTAATCAAGAGATTGAAAAATAAACTGTCCTACCAACCTTTGGGGAGGTCCTACTGACAATTTCTAGCTCTCATGTTCTTCTACTGCTCTTTACTGTAACTTTGGGGCTTTTCTGTTCCTATTTCTTAACTTTTACACTATTCATTTTTGTCGCAACACTGACCAGGTGGTTCCATGACTAGCACAAAATCCATTTTAGATCAGACCCTTCTAAAATATGCATCTGCCAAATTAGTTCTTCGCATGGTGAAAACTCATTTCGACCAGCTACGCAAATATACCACAATGGGTTAAATTTGCTTTGATAAAAAATGTATAGGCAGTAACTGGCATTGATAACAATTCAGCTGACATGGAAGTAGTTTACTAGGCCTTTTAGGAACTAGCACATGATGACAATGGCACCTGTAAGTACTGCAAAAGAGCAGAACATATAAAGGAATCATTTTTTCTTTTAGACTTGATGTTGCATATAAAGAAGCCTCAGATGCGACATGTCATGTATTATAGATAAATGGTCTCACATTCTCCCAAACAAAGTCATAAACCGCTCTTCTCAGCAAAAAATGTGGATGTTTTGGGAGCAGTATGGGGAAAAGATACAGCAAGTGCAGAACATGAGCCACTAAATTTTAAACATGTTAGCAAGCAGCCCCTACCAAGAAGCTGGTGTAATAATTCAAATCAAATTAATTATATCAAACTGAACTGACAGCCAAGTAAAAAACAGCATTATTACAGCAACAAAAACAGCAACAAAAATCTACTGCAGAGTGTATCCACAGTTGGAGACGAACATACTTCACACTTAAGACAAAACCCACCAGCAAACACATTTGTGTCTGTCGATGAAGAGGATGCATTGTACGAAAGTCTTGACTCAAGGTCCTTAACTTTTTCTTCCAGGCCTACAAAAATAATATAATACCCTCTTAATGTGCTAATAGACCTGATTGCTGCACTAATGAAGGGCCTAGAGAGGCTACTAGTTTCCTTACAGTTTTCTACAGCTTATGATCATATCAAGTATTAATTCATATAGGTACACTATACAAAAATAATACAATCAGAAGAAAATGGGCATTCTCAATGATCTATTTTAACACAACACTATAGGATACAGTAGAGCCCAAAAACTAGAAATAAAACATCAGGATAGTGAACAAATTGCAGCCGAACATAGAAAATACTTACTTGAATAGTTCATGCTACAGAAAGTGAGGCAGACGAACCACTATTGCAGGGTAAAGATAATGGAAATGATAGACAGAATAGATCCACAAGAGAATTCACTACCTTGTCAATGGGAAAATAAGACTTTGCAGTCAGAGAACAGCTTAAAGTGGAATAATGCACTCCTGTATGACTTTTCCATATTTTTTCCTCTAGAACTGGTGCTCACCAATACCGTAATGCCTCAAATAAGTTCCCCCACTCCCCCATTGAATAAGCGTTCACCCTTCAAATAATCTTTTAATCTTTGGAAGCCAGTGCTAATTCAAATTTTCGCCAAGAAAGTTGAGGGAAGATGAGTTGACAAGAAATGCTGAGTAAAGACAGCAGTTAGTTTTAGATTTCATTCTTGTTCGTATTGTTTTCATCGAAAGAACATGGGGATTATTTCCTGTTTAAAACTACTAGCAACTCTGTTTTTTAAATAAGCGCCTGTCTTAAATTACCACCCCCTTGAACAAGCCCCCACTATAAGCTTTTGAGGCATTACAGTATTTTCCCTTTGAATGCAGACCCATAGATCCAGAACATCAGAACTTGAAATAATTATCTTTCTCTTATTTAGGGTTGCTGTGGGCACGAAGTGTCACCCGTTTCATCTCAGCTCACATAAAACAAATAGTTGAGACATGCTTAAGAACTTCCTTCAGAGATTTGCACCAGTTCACTTTCAACTTACACCATACTCACATAAATCATTTTGGAGAATGCACTGGGTTGCTCTTACTACTGACTGAAGCCCTGGTTTCTATACTAGCCCTATTCAGATCAGACTTTATACACACCAGGTGGAGGGATGCAAATCTAGTAATCTCATTATAGTGATTCCATAAAACTACAACTTTGCTTATGCATGTATGGTCCAATTCCATCTAAACTCAAATACATCTGAGCAGTGACTTTGATACCTAACAAAATTCGTCAGTTTATTTACATCTTCTTAGAATTGTAACCAACAGACAATTGCAACTCCATATTAAGCAAGCTCCAAAAGCCATACAAAACCAAAACTTCAAGATGATGCAGACACATCCAATGTTAGGGTGGGGGAAAAGATTACCTTTCAAGTCCCGCTCAGAAGTTTCCCAACAGTCAGCCAAACGAAAAAGAACAATTTGCAGCAAATTTTTCCTCATCTGGGCACTTGATTGGAAGAGTTCGATAGATATACTACTGTCAACAGGACCAATACGCAATATAACGTTTTCCGAAACGCAGGCCACATGAAGTGCACCAGTTGCAAATGCCTGTCTAGAATAAACACGCATAAGACTCAAAGTGACAAAAAACACTGATCTTATACCCAACACAACACACATGATACTCCAAGAAGTTAGTCATTATACAATACTATCTTGATACACCAGTTCTCTAATAAAAAAAGATGATAAAAAATCAGGGTCATTTATCTTTTGTTGTCCTATTTTATGCATATCAATGCACCATATTGACAGTAAGCCAGAAAAAATAAAAGAATGTTACAACCCAAAAAAAACCATACCAACACGCACCAAGAAAACAGTGACCAAAAACATGCGCACTGGAACCTCCAGCAGAATACTGAAGACAGCTCAGGATACTAAAACAAAAGATATATTCCAGTAACAGGAAGATTTTAACCCCTAAAATGTCGCTTGGTTTTGGCTATCTATCATTTATTTTTGCATCTAATTTTCACAGGAAAGTCAAACATTGAAATTTCTATGTCCTGCCTGACAAGGTCTCTCGAGCCAGAGCAATGCTTGAAAATCGATGAAAAATATGTATCGCATATGGCCTTCTTTATCATGAAAATGCGTAAAAACAACGTGCCATACACAAAGAGAGATTCTATGGAGAATCACTATCGCTAGCAGCATCCTTCATGTTTGTCTCCAAGAATGCTCTCAAGGTGAGCACACTATCAGCTCAAACGAATCAGTAAAATGCAGACCAGCACCTCATTACACGATTTGCTGCCCACAAAATATGCCCACTCAGAAATGAGATGGAGGAACAAATGATTCACTGCAATTCAATTTCAGTAAAAAATGTCAATAGA
>JAOBRC010630898.1:0-10793 GCA_027575255.1 Scolionema suvaense
GCAAATTGCCTGGAATCCAGTTGGACCGCCTGGAAACACGGTGCTTTCTAGGCAAACTTCCGGGAATTCGGCAGGGGGATGCTACGGGATATCAGGCGAATTTCCGGGAATTCGCGGCTCCGCGGTAACTCGTGGTAAGACGGGTCTGGACTTATAGCTTTTGAAGACGATTTATAAGAAAGTTCCCGATTTTTTTCAGATTCAGTGATCTTTTCTCTCTGCCATCCATACAAATATTTACAAACTATATGCACTACCAGTCGTTTTGCTACTTCGCTTTAGTAATAAAAATAAATACACTTCAAGCAACAATACTCTGCAAATAAAAATGTATGTAAAAGTGGAGGCTAATCTTCGTCGAACATGTTTGTTTAAACCAAATAAGATTTTTTAATACAACTGACAACTAAATCACTTAAGAACTTTTATTGAAAGCATTTTAACAACACTATTAAAAACTATTTAAAAAAAGTTGAGTGCGTATTTGGAACCCCTCAATGACATGTTTAGATAAAAAACGCAACTCTCTAACAAAACACAACAAGCTATGTACATTATAAAGTGAAGGCTATTGTCCATCTTCCTCATTTTGGGGTTTCCGTGACCGTTTCAACACATCGTGCAAGACGTTGGTCACTGCTGTCTTTGTTAAGTTTTCATAGTTTTCCTTGCATTTTCCTGAAAAGAAAAAGTTATACAAGTTATATAATAATTGGAAACGAAAACGACCTTCGATGTATGCATATTTGTAATAGCCCAATGCGTGACTTCACTCTAAAATATTTTTCCAGATTCCTAGAGGATGAATCTGTTGAACCTGCGGGAGAAATCTGTTCGAAGGTGTTTGGAATAATCCATGAAATGATCACCACATGGTCAATAGACCTTTTCGCAAATAGCACAGTGAGCCTAAAACTGCATTGCATTATGGGATGATCAGGGGGGCATGTAAAAAAAAGTGATAACGTGATAAAAGGAAGTGGCGTTGTACAAGTGCCAGCATTGCAATAAATAGGTCACCCACAAATCATTGCGTACAAGGCTTGATCCACTATTTGCGAAAAGGTCTATTGAACTTGCTATATGCAATAAATCCTAACTACTGCAAATAACTAAGAAGAAATAAATTTTTATAGCTACATGGGATTGATTTTCTGACAGTATATTTCGTAAACTTTAAGGTAGAAACGGTTTCAAAAGCAAAACATTTTCTGTCATAACTTACTGAGTATCAAGGCGAACTTGTGTGAAGGGATCGCAGGTCGGATTTTAACATCCTTCCTGGTCCCAGTGCCGTGGACGCTGCATTCTTGCAGCTCTTCGGCGGTTAGAATACGAAGAGCCAGCTGACGTATGGCCTTGTTAGCCGTAGGTGCCAACGAAATGATATGGCGAATTTCAGCCTGTAAAAAGAAAACAAATGGCTGTATTCACAGAAAGGATAGTCATGAGAACATTTTGCTCTCTGCTTTTCTATCATAAACCCAAATCAACAGTGCTATGGAATTCCTCATTAACATATTTTCATGAAAAAAATGACAAGGATTTTGTCAGGACAAGATTCGCTTCTGTATACTGAATACAGCAACACTCATTTTATAAAACGGAAGCAGTTAGAATCGAGGTTCGTTCTTCCCGATTTTTACCCTCATTTCTTGTAATGAAATATATTGCAAGATAATAACCAGTAAGTTCCACCTAGAACATAGAATTGCTTTCTTCTGTAAATAACGATTCATAAAAGTAAAAAACAAAACAAAAGACGTTTATACATGTGTTTGCACATCACAGAGATTGTTGCAAGGCTCTTGCTGCAGAATGTACTTTATTGCATGAAAATTTCGCGGCATGAAAATTTCGCGGTTTCGCGGTCGAGTTCTAAAAACCGCGAAATTAAAATGCCGCGAAAAATGCACTTCCAGCTCAACCGCGAAATTAAAATGCCGCGAAAAATTGTACTTGGGGAACTGCGAAATTTAAATGCACCAGAACTCCGGGTTTTAAACCGTAAAGCGTTTTCTTTATTTATATTTAGTCAAAAATCAGCGAAAAATACATCATTTTAGAACAAACAAGCTATTTCCGTTTTCATTTTTTCTTTAGGCGTTGAAGTTGAAAGGCCGCAAAGTTCGTATTTTTGCCTAAACCGCGAAATTAAAATGCAGCTTAATTCGCAATTTTGCCTGAACCGCGAAATTAAAATGACCGCGAAATTTTCATGCAATAAAGTAATGGAAGTGTTGAATGAAGTTGTAATCACCAAACCCTTTAAAAGAAAAAAAGTAACGTACCTTAGTTGCACCATTATACATATCATTCACTTGGTCCTACAAGAATAATTGAAACTAGTAGCATAACTTATATGTAGAACAATATGGTAAAGTACAGGTTTTTTTTTCTGTAACACACCAGTTTATAAGAAACCTACATGTAGAATCTCAAAAAAGATAAGAAACTTTTACAACTACATTTTCAGGCCTGTTTTTCAAATAAGAAACTTTTTCTATACATATTTGACATTTCTTATGCCTTGAGCCATCGAAGATAACTATCTAAATGCAGCTATTATATTACAGAGAAAAAAATGTTTGCACTTCTTTTACGTATAAAACGGAAACGAAGGGAATGATTACAGAAAATTGTAGATTCATAAACTATCACTCACTGACTAAACATTTTAGAAAAAATTAGTAGAAAATGAATAAGAAACGTTTGGAACTAAAAACATCAAAATTTACACCGAATTAAGAAATTTTTGGAACTAGACCCTTCACCTAGATTCTTATAAAAAGACGTGAAAAGCACAATTCATTCATGCACTGATGTTCACATCACAAATCAGAGTTCGAACAAGTGCCATTAAAGGTAATGATAGGTCGCAAGCGTAATACTCTTCGTAATAGTCTGCGGTCAGATTACATCTGGCAGAAACTCAAGAGCACATAAGCAACGCCAAGCGATACAGATGACTGCATGCCATCCATTCATATGATGTCTGTTGGGCGAAGTAGACGTTAGCTACGTTGTCCAAAGAATAAAGGGGCATAGAAAACGTACCGGTATGTCGTCGTCCGTATCTGCAACTCTTGCGTGCTGTGGAAAAAAAATATCAAAAGCTACACCTCTATGGACACTTTACGAATTCTAACACTACATGATGTCGGACACGGAAAGGTAAGTAAATTCTGATACTTTAAGACGTGTTTACGGTTCAGTACTGTCCAACGTAGTACAAGAGATTTACAAGCTACTGGGATTTTCATCTTAATGTTTAATTTTCACCGAAAATTAGGCAACGTACAAGAACATAAAAAACTTGAAAGGAGGCTTTCAGTATTTCAGAGAAGCAAAAGTGACTGGGTTTCATACTAATCAGTAAAATTCCATGGTCTGTCGGTTTTAAATAAGCAAAGTCTGGAAAGGGCATGTTACTAATGCAACTAATAAATAACACATTTTTTTTTTAACCGGCGCAGTAACATCTCTAACTTAATGAAGTATTCATGCGGAAGTTCTAAAGCGTCAGTACTCTCATGAGGCTACACAATGGGGGAGGGGGGGTGGCGAAACTGTTCATAAATGAGACCCCATTGTATCAAGAGTTTGAAAGTACGAATATGAAATACCCACAAACTGAATTATCAATGCATTATTACCTTTTGCTCTTCCAGTTGTCTCACAACCAATCTCAACGATTCTTGCAGATTCTTTATATCGTGCCCCTGCTGAGCTACGATAGCGTCCGTGCGAAGACGGGCTTCCCGCTCCTGCCTGAGTTGCTCCATAATTGTTGCCATTGACGGTGATACCTCCTCATCTAACATGGCACGGTATGATTGGTATGGTCTGACTCTTGGACGAATTGGTGATGTGAAGGCCGAAGAAGATGTAAGATCAAAGAATGTGCTGCTGACAATAGGAAGATTTATAGGAAGATTGGAAGAGATGGAATTAGAAACCGGTGGTGCTGGGTAAAATGATTGAGTGCAAGAAACAGACGGCATGGAAGAATATGTGGACTGTGAGAGAACAGGTGGAATGGAATTGTAGATGGACTGAGACGGAACATACGGTGTGGAATTATACGTGGACTGGGACGGAACATATGGTGTGGAATTATACATGGACTGGGACGGAGCAGACGGCGTGGAATTGTACATGGACGGTGAATAAATTGAGGATGAGCTTTGTAGAGATGGGCGCGATAGTGGAAACGTGGGAACAGTCGGTGGTGGGCCTGTGGAAATAAATGAAGAAGATGATGTGAAGGAGGACCGGGGTGGTATGAAAGTATTTGTAGATAAGCGTGGTGGTGGCGATGGAGATGGTGGTGACTGCACCGGTGATAGTGTGTTCAGTGGTGAAGGCGACAAAAGTGGGAGTGGTGGTTATGGTGATGGTGATGGTGAAACAGGTTGTAACGGACGATGAGTTAGAATTGGAGGTGTGATTGTGGGTTTTGGACCGGCGGCTGTTTTTGAAGTTTTCTGCAACAAAAGATGACAGATATAAACAAGATTTCTCATTGATAAATCAAGCCCTTTCCTGAACCCTCAATGTTCAAGCTGCAGTAGAGGTGAGCTGTGCAAAGCACATAAAATTTAATGAACAGATGTAAATATTTTACTAGCATATCGTTGATCAATATCATTCTAACCACAATTTGCCCACGGGCACTTTTTCATGCATGGTAGCTACAATATGACTAAAACATGACTTTGGTTCACATTTGCTTGGCTGCGGATGCGGAGACTGGTGCTGCTATATCCACTGTAGAACAAGCAAAGATACAGTCAAACCGACATACATCGAACAAGCAAGGTTTGTGAAAAGTATTTGTTGTGACAAGATATTCGCTATACAACCAATCGGGACTGTGTTTATTCAGTTTTACTATGTTAATTGTTTTATATGGTATGGAGCCGGATAAAACTTGCTACAATGATTACAGTATATACCTTCTTTAGAGGGTCTATTCTCTTAATTTCTGTACTTATCGAGGTCGTCTTCGTAAGCTGAGAATCATTGTTTTTCTTTTCTTTGCTTGCCATCGTGTTTTTCTTCGGAATCTAAAATGACATGCGCGAACTAGCTGAAGAAAGCAAACATGAAAAACTAAGGTTAAAAACGTAACTAACTGCTGGTGTTGGGTATCTATTTCGTTAGACGGAAAGCAAACTGTTTTTCATGTATCAGAATCATAATACACAGATACCTTAAGGGGATAAATTTTTGCTTGGACTTATTTTTGCGAGTCCACTTTTTGGGGTGTTTTGCGTGGATTTATTGTGGAAGTAATTTAACGAATGAGCATCAACGAACGACATTGACATATAGAGAAAGAATGGTTCGAGCAAATTGCTGTCAATTAACGATAAAAAAATTAGCTGTTTTTGCTTTTGGTCAGCTGATGACATCATTCTGAAAAATTTTGCGTGGATTTAATTTTGTGAATTTAACAAAAATTCGCCAAACTTGCAAAAATTAATCCACGCAAAAAAATCCCCTTCAGGTATTTCGTACATGCATGCCTACATATCTTTCCTTCAGCCAATGCAATTTAACCAAGTTCCCAGCACTTATACTTTTTGTAGTTTTCTTACCAAATGAGTCGATCATCAAATTGAAAAGTGTAAATGCGTCTGGGCTTGATCACTTATTAATGCAGTAGCGACCTAAAACATTCGCTCTACAAACGTTGTGAACATAGTGAGTAGACAGTTAGAATTTAAATACATGCATTTCCTTTTATTTTCAGCTGCACATTCATTATTTCTTTCCATACAACGTTTAATGTTGACGTACACATGTTGGATTTGGCAGAAGGTGTAGTGATGTTAATGAGCTCGAATTCATTTTATGCGTATCCTATGCGTAACCTTTGGCTAATGCATCTTTTAGCGGATGAATACGGCCTACGTCAGTAACATGCACACAAACCCGTAAAAAATGCAATTAACGCACTGTAACACGGCAGCAAACACATTATTCAAGTTGTACTGATACTTATCAGCAGGTTTTACAAGCCATATGTACTGCAGCACAATTATTTATCATAGTGTGCAGAGGATCCAATCACCCCCCCCCTCCCCTCGTTTCACGCTATGTTTATGCAACAGAAAAGTTATGCTAATACAATGCTTATTTTCAGCTTTGTGAATTTTGTTTTTTCGCTCTTGCTTTCCGTTTTATGTAAGGTGTTTGCACTTTATTTTTGTCATTCTCAGGTCCTGCACGCTTTTCACGGGGACGGAGACGCACTGCACTCTCCTCAAATCATGGCACATATGACACATACGTTTTATGAAGATGCATGTACAATATCTGTACGGTTATTATTCATCCATTTATGATTACGTAACGATCTTTCCTTACTTTGCTTTTTAAAAACTAAAGACTGACCCTTGTTCAGATTTTGCAATCATTACGGTTATTATTCATCCATTTTTGATTACGTAACGATCTTTCCTTACTTTGCTTTTTAAAAACTAAAGACTGACCCTTGTTCAGATTTTGCAATCATTTTCTTTTAACAGCGGGAAGGTTGATATATGCATGGTGAGCATACTGGTCTTCATGGTTTGTAATGTGCTCCACTCGCATTTTACCTTTACACTCATCCTCAAAGTATTTCATGCTCTCTACGTTTGGTTTACAATTTTTTTCACGACAGATTTTTTAACAATAACCTTTTTCCAAGTGAAGCTTTCGTACCAAAATAGGTGTTGTTATAAAAAGCACATATATTGGATTGTTCTTGTTTTTTCTGCACTATTGCCACTCTGCAGTGTTAGAGAAATAACGGAGAATATAAAGTTATGTCAACTTTCTTTGTGTTTGTTCCTTGACAATGTTCTGTTATTAAGATCTTCTTGACGCAAATATGAATGATGTGGTCGTGACCATTTTTTAGCGAAATTTTATATTGTAGAATTAAGAAAAAGAGGCCAGTCAGTTGTTAACAAAAGCTATTATATCACAAATGTGACGATTTTTTCTTGTAACAAGGTTATTTGTAATATGTTTCTGAGTTCTGTATGTGCTTCTGCTCCTTCTTATTTGTATTCCCAAATCAAACCAAAAATCCTGATTAAGTGAGTGTGTTTTCATTTTAAAACCAAGTGCAGCTGTCTGACACGTGCTCTGCACCAATTTGTTCAGCCAATCATCGTGCTGCTATTTCATCACGTGGTTATCAGCTAATTGTTATCAAGACCTCGTTCGTAAATCGAGAGAGTTTGAAGGAGGCAGCCAAAAAGTGAACACGTATTATTTTCAAGAGAGATATGTTGAACGTTGTGTGTTATTAAAGTTTTTTAAATTATCAAAGTTTGTGTTGTTAAATTTACAGTTATTTGGATAAAGGCTGGCTGATACTTTGAGATTCCATGTTTGGTTTAAAACTTGCTTGGTTTGGATAGCTTCAGAGTAGAATGTTGTAGGGAGAAATAAATGACATGTAAAATAATTCACACTTAAAAACAAAACAATTCACCTTTTTGCTTTTTGATTTTGCGTCATCTCCCGCAGCCCGTTTGCGATTACCACCACCTGAAAACAAAGTTAAAATCTCCGAATAAAAAAAAAACAACCCAAATTTGACTGGTATCTACAACAGCAGTCTTGGGCATGTCTTTAAACAACACTTTCAATGGCGCTGCAATCATAAAATCGAACATCCTTTCAGATGCTGACACTCTTTCCTTCGTAACAACAACTTAAGTAAGAACAGACCAAGCCTCCAAATTTTAGATGAAAAATGATGCTTCAATTTCTTTACATAAAGGAAATATAAGTTAAGAACACTTGAGTCTCAGCCAATGCTTTTTGGTAGTTGGAAAATCCAGCCCAAACCCTTCGAAGTATGACCGTTCATGAATTTTAACAGCAAAAAATGTTATATCGCTGTATTTTTATCAGGTACGTTTCATCACCAGCAGTAATCACTGACGTGGTTTACATATATGCTTTTCGAATGGTTATGGAAAAGAACGAAATGTTCATAAAACGCTCCATCCTTTCTCAGACAAATCAACAAAATTGTGCATAACACGTGATGGGCAACATAACGATAACAGGCCGGGCTCAATTTATTAGCAAGTAACGTTTCAATTATTATATACCTGGTTTATCCTTTCTGAAATGATCAATAGATGCATCGGGGTCCATGGCTTTCGCCCTCAATGCTTTCTTTAACATGCTTGCAGAATCTGAAGAAAACAAAGAAAAATAAGTCATCATATTACTTAAAGAATGTGTATTGAGGGCTTTTCACCGTTTCTTCATAAAATGGGAATACACAACTGTCCCATGTAACTTTTTCCCTTATATACGGTCCGTATAACTCCAACAATATACGAGAGAAATTAATGAGCTGACATAACATATCGAAATACAGAAGAGTTTACTACCACCACTACACAGCATTTTTTTTATTTGGTAAAAGCAACAAGCACATCACTGCTAGAACAAAAGTATATGAATCTATTTTTAAAGCCGTTCCTCAGAATCCAAATAACACGCTTTTGAATTGGGACCGAAGTAATTTATTACCGAGCTTTCAAGGCTTCTTTAGTGCTACGTTTCTTCTAATTGGGGTTCTTATTAGAAAATATGTGCACTTTTCTAGAAGTAATAGACTGCAAAAACTTACCAGATACGAAAACGACGAGTAGTGGGAAAAACACAGTTTTCCACGCTCCTAAATAAAAACGACCTTCCTCAACCCGTTCTGCCTTTTTCGACGGCTTTTTAGCCACGTTAATCGTCGTCGGCTGGTCGAGTGGCAGACGGCCATCCAGTTCATCCGGCAGTGGGAAAATCTTTGTGGTGCTTTGGTCGGAAAATTGGCCTGGTGTGCAGCCATCTTCAAACCACCTGACCAGAACCTTTGAGGGTTCCTTCACCTCAGCTTCACCGTAGGAAACAGTAATAGATGCCCTGAATGAGAGAATCAGGAAGGGCTTTTTGCATTGACTTTTTGCAAGCCATCAACTAGCTGTAAAGTTTCGGTCGGCACAAAACAAATGCATAGTTGAAGTAAAAAATTTGAAGAACAATAATGCATGTCAATACGACCGACTCACTACACACGGTTGTTAAATCTGAACCGTAACGCATTACGTTGGAAAAACTATAACACTTATGGGAGCTATGTCTATCAATTGGAAAGCCAATTTGACACGAACTGTTCTCCGCACATCTTAATACTCTAAAACACAGTTTTAAAATAAAAGCGTGTCGGCGTTCATAGGGTTCACTGTTTTGGGGCAAAATTGAGGACTAATGACTCAAATGGGCAAACACTGTCCGGTTAAGTAAATATGTTGATACTTACATATTTCTACTTTCTCCTGATCAAAAACGTGCTCTACTACTTCACTCTGTACTTCACTGTCCTTCTGTAAACCTGCACCTGCTCCCGTGTTCACTCCAATTCGTGCTGAGTTGTGGTAATCAGTACGTGTGCAATTTGTGTATGCCACCCGGCCCAGCGCGTTTCTTGATAAAAAGATCTATTGTGCCCTCACTTGCTGCGAATTGTGGCAATTATAGCATGAAGCAAACATCCTGTATGATTATCAATACAAATTGATCTCACTTCCCAACAAGGCGCGGGCATTTAATATTTCCCTATGTTGACAATTTTGTTGTGCTTGAGACTAATACTTGTGCGTATGTGCTGATTGCGTGTTGTGACATGGAACAATTTGCTAAGTTAGATGTTACTAATGGTCCTGCTTTCCTCTGCTTGATTTGTTTTCAAAAGTTTAACTCTAAGAGTAATGTAAAAAGACATACTCAAACATCCCATCGTGTCCAAGGTGCAACTTCGACACCGGCCGTTGATGCCGTTTTATCTGATATTACCCCTCTGTCTGACACTGATCTGCAAGCAGATTTTCACGGTAACCAACGAGTTTTGTGCGAATCGAGCCATCAAATTGATAATTCAAACATTCCAACTATCAGTGCTAGAAATGAGAGCGATGTAGACTTGGTATGTAGAGAAGAAATCTACCAGTTCTCTGATGAAGACCCTGACGAGGACTCAGATGTTTGCCCAGAAAGTGCAGCTGACTCTTCGTCTAGCGACGAGGAGAACTTTTTTCAAGACCATCTCTATGAAGGTGCAAAAATTACGTGCAGGGATCATGCAGTATCTGTTTTGTCGTATGTTGTGAAACATAACTGTACCTTAGAGGCAACGCGTGACTTACTAGAACTGCTCCAACTGCATATGCCTGAAGAAAACTGGGGAGCTTCATCTCTATCTTCATGGCAATCATTGCTAGCTACTGACCCGCCTGTCTGTTTGTTTCACGAATACTGCGGCTTGTGTGGAGCAGAATGGCCAGATAATCCGTCAATTTACCATTGCGAGACTAACGGCTGTGATGGGTGAGTTTATATAACGTTAACTGTTTACTGTTGCAACACAATTCCCTCCGTATGTTAATTTGACAAATTTTCGAATTTTCATTCAATTCGCCGCTGTTATTTTTCTGAACCAGATATTTGCAAATTGCTGAAAACTACGGGATAGTGCAAAACAACCGCCCACTTCCCACAGCCCACCGCACCACTTCCTACGGACCACCGCCCAGAAATATGACTTCCCTTGTTGAAGCATAAAATCAAGACCAGAAATAAAATCAAACTTGTTTTTACAGAAAAACGAAGCTGTAAAAGGCAACAAAACTTCATGAAATGGACCACATTGTCCATTCGATTCCACCAGTAACAGAGAAAGCTTTTTGTTGATTTCACTGAAGGGGCGGGGCAATGGAACC
>JAOBRC010631009.1:0-10792 GCA_027575255.1 Scolionema suvaense
ATCATGAATGTCTTCAATTATACGCCCATGTTTCCATATGCACACAAATTTTCACTCATACTCATTTGTCCCTATAAGTTGCAAAATCAGGCTACAAATATAACTTTCAAAAAACTTGAGGTCTTAGGTGATTCGACTTGCTGCTACGGCAAGGGTATCTGGAAATGCAATCAAAGGAGTGCCAAGATTTGCTATGAGTTGCTACGAGTTTGATATCGGTCGCAGCTGGGAACAAATGTGACAGGTCATAACTAATCATACTTTTTCATGTTTTGGAAAATGCAGATACGTCACCCCGTACGCGTACTGTAAAAATATTAAACAAGTCTAGTCTAAATTTGCTTCTGATTACTGTCACCATTTACTCAAAAAAAAAAAAAAAAAAAAGAAAAAGAAGGAAGAAAAGAAAAATGAAAACCTATACCTCTTTACATATATGCCCATCGTCATCAATATCATAGAGAGAAAAAGCCCATTTCAGCTTTTCCTCAGGACTTCCATGGAGCGATATTGAAAGGCCCAGTACGAAATCCTAAAGGTACAAGAAGACAAGATTTAGCTTTGGCTTTTCAAGATCCGTTTTTCACAAAAGCCTTAATTGAGAGAAAAGAAATTAATTGAGAGAAGAAGTGAGCCTGAGGCTGGGGTGGTGCCAATGCAGAAAAGTGAACATATAGTTCTGCACGTTTACATTACGTAATTCAGTTTACCACTTTATTGCCACAGTAAACAACTACGTGGGTAGTCTTCTACCTTTATGCGTCAATAAAGAATTGTTTCAAATGTTGCAAGTATACGCTACAGTTTTACTAAAGTTCCAACGTCGAACTGAGAGTCCCTGAATACTTATGACATGCGTCATTGGGAATTGAACATTTAACCACGCACATGGAAAAGTCTTGAATATCGTTTGGAAAGAGAGTTCGCCGCTGGTCACCGAGGAAGACAATCGCACATGTTCAGATGTTATTTAGATTATCATCAAACAACAAAGCGTTTTCGTTATTATCAAGGACTTGTATCCGACCAGTTATTGTCGAAAGGTAGCTACTTTATTGTATGAAAATTTCGCGGCATGAAAATTTCGCGGTTTCGCGGTCGAGTTCAAAAAACCGCTAAATTAAAATGCCGCGAAACACGCTTTCCCTGGTCAACCACGAAATTAAAATGCCGCGAAAAATTGTATTTGGGGAACGGCGAAATTTAAATGCACCAAAACCCCAGTTTTTAAACCGTAAAACGTTTTCTTTGTTTATATTTAGAAAAAACGAGTGAAAAATACATCATTTTAGAACAAACAAGTTACTTCCGTTTTCATTTTTTACTTCGACGGCGAAATTGAAAGGCGGCGAAGTTCGTATTTTTGCCTAAACCGCGAAATAAAAGTGCCGCTAAATTCGCAATTTTGCCTGGACCGCGAAATTAAAATGCCGCGAAATGCAATTTTGACCGAAAAAACCGCGAAATTAAAATGACCGCGAAATTTTCATGCCGAGAAATTTTCATGCAATAAAGTAGTATAAGCAAGTGCGAACACTAACCATCAAAGCTAGTTAAAGACGCTAACGCTAAATCATACCAAGTTATACTAAATTGCTAGAAATTACTACAATAGGTTCATAATTACTACACTTAGCCGGTGCTTAGATATTTGATGAAACAGAGGCTGATGGTGCTTATAGAGCTGGTGCTTATAACAAAAAGCGTGTAATCCTGAAAACTAACAAGCCGAAGGGACCGACGAAAAACTGTATTACCATAATGCCTCTAATTAGTGCCCCCTCGAATAAGCGCCCACCCAAAAGTGAAATTATTGAATAAACGCTCCCCCCTCGAATAAAAGCCAACCCTTAAATCGTCGGAAACCAACGCTAATTCGAATTTTCGACAAGAAAGCTGTGGAAAAATGAGTTGACAAGAAATGCTGAGTAAAGATAACAGTTTGTTTTAGATTTCATATCCGTTCGTATCGTTTTCATCAAAAGAACACGGGTATTATTTCCTTTTAAAAACTACTAGTAAATCTGTTTTTACACAAGCGCCCCTCTCGAATAAGCATCCACCTAAAAGCTCCAAAAATTAAATAAGTGCCTTAGATGCGTATTACTCATCTGATACTCATCGTATGTAAGATTTTGGCCCAAAAGCTCAATTTGTTCGAGCTATCGAGATTTGGTGATGAATCTTTTCTGCAGAACACTGGAATTTCCTCAATCTTGAGAAAACCTGCACTAAACGTTTGACCTGATCATTGCTGTGTTTTTAATCTCGGAAAAATGCGAGCTTTGGTATGTAAATCTTCAAAGGTGAGCATTGCATTGTCCTCATTCTCAAAAAATAACAAAAGCATTCCTTCCAATGTCCTACCTATCCGAAGTTTTTGTCTCAAGGGACCGAAAAAAAAAGTGTATTACATATCTGCGAACTACTTATCCGGGGTATTACTTAACCGAAGTTTTTTTGCTTGAAAAGGGCAGGGAAGTTCAAGGGATCAGGGGGAAACCTGTTACTTGGCCGCAGACTAATTATCTGGGGAATCACTTATCGAGAGTATATATACTGTAAGTGTACTACACAATACGACACGGAGTTGTGTGCTAATAAAAATCAATTCAAAATTGTAATGGCAGTAACTTCAACAATTCTTCGCTGAAAAGTCTTAGAAGTTAAAACCCGACAGGTACAGTACAAGTTTTTCTTTTCTTGAAAAACAGTGAAAATATACAACCGCCTGAAAAAAGCTCAAAGTTTAAAAAACTTATAAACCACCGAGGGTGAACTCAATTTCAACAACTAAACAACGCCACCTGATTGCAGCGATTTTGTAAAAAACAATATTTTGGGGCGAAGCGAAAAAAGCAAAAACAAAAAAACAAAACACTGGGTTCTTTACGAAAGAAGGTGCATACGAGTAAACGAAACGAGCATAAAAGAAGCAACGTCATTTTCCTTGCCTCGAATGAAAACATCCCTTTCTTCTCTCGGTCGAAAGAATTGAACAGGCGCTGTGCATACAATGACGAATCTGAAACGCAAGAAACAGTTCACATGTAAAACTCATAACAGTGAAGCAAACATTGCCTTCCCTTTAACTCTGTTTCAAAATGAAGGCTACAACGTCCAAAAACGTTTGCCTAAAATCTTAGATGTAGCTAGGCAAAAACTGTCTTCACCGAGGAAGGCCAATAAAATCATCGCTGTTGACGGCGCAATCTTCATAATGTGTCGGGAAAGTGACAAAATGTATTTCAATTGCCTAGAAAGGTCTTTTTTTTATTCGAAATTACATGCTATCCTTTCCCCAGTTTAGAAATAGTTCGAGCAATCTAGCATATGTTATATTCATAGTTATCACTCACTCCTTCAAATTTATGAAGCATTGCATATCGTTATGCCTCGAATAAGCGGCCAACATAGAAGTGAAATTAGCGAATAAGCGCCCACCTTTCAAATAAGCACCCATCCGCTTCATGCTTCAGAGACGGGCTTTTTTCGAATCTTTGACAAGAGTGTGATTGAGAAGAAAGTCAGGAAGTAGTTTTATTTTTCAGAAATTGGTTTTGGGATGGAGGCTTATTCGAGGGAGGGGGGCTTGTTCGAACGCGCCTTTGTTTGTTACATTTTAGCTACTTTTATGCAGCATGAGACAAAAAGTAGATCTATGTTTAGGGAATTTCGGTCGGTCATTCACCCACCTTTAGTCATCTCTCGTTCCCATATATCATATGTACGTTAAGTGACCCTACCCCACCCCCGGGGGAACGTAAAGCAAGGTATATCTGGACTCAATTGTGTTTTAGGTTGTCTGTATTGGATACGCCATACCCTTTGCAGACTTCAGATACATTAAAGAGGGATGGATAGATCTACTCAGTGGCAAGCTGCAGTTTAGAGGAATGGAGAGATCTGAAGCGCTGCAGCATAGAGTGGTGAAGATGTCTACAAGGTTGAGAACAGTAGAAAGGAAAGGGGAGAAATGCTCAACTGCAAAATCGCAGCTTAGAGCAGAGGAAAGGAGATCTACACGGTTCATTGCGCCAGTGCAGCAATCTGGATAAAACTGTCCATCTTCTTGGGCCCAACTTACCTCCCTTTGGAAAGATCATGTTGTAAACGGATACAAAGATTTCTCTCGTCATCAGTCCTGATGGACATTCCTAAAAAAGAGTAATTAAAGAAGTAATGTTGAAGTAATTAAAGACACGGTTTTGTCTGGGTGATGTTTGAGTACATATATAATTGGCTGACCTTTCATTCACGCACATTTTTGAAGTAGATGAAGACGCTTTAAAGCAAAAAGCATTGCAAAAACAAAGATGTTGTTTAGAATAATAATTTGACAGGACGAAATTTTCACAGAAATCTTGAAAATGAGGACAAGAATCGAAATCAAATATGTAACAAAGACACGAAGAAACTTTCCATCGGGTTAAAATATTTGTTTCCTTTGCGTCTGCAGTATGAGCCACAATCCCTCACACAAATATAAGACTGATTGCTGAAGAAGCTCATAATTGTGAGTGTTCTATTGGTCCTAGTGGCTTTAGCCGCAAAACTAACTAATGTAAGACGTTCTATTTAAACCTATCAATGTTATCCATGAAGAATTTGCATATCTCGTTGTGCCACTGACCTCAATGGTGCCCTCTAATCTCGTACCCCCCTCGCCTCCTCCGATAACTTTCCAGCTAAATCTCGGTCAGCTCAGGGTGTTGCTTAGTGTTTGTTTATATTTTAGCGATCTTCAGCCTATTGTTGCTCATAGAAAAAAGTGCGTAGTTATCCTAAATAATATATGGGGCTCTTTCTAGAGCAGCAAAGTATGAAATGGGGGGCTAATTGTACCCCCATCATTATAAACCGTCTGTAGCAGGTGCAGGTGTAAGACGTACATATGAACTGCATGATGCTACCAGCAAATTCTCAAATTGATTTGTCTTGCCCTGCTGCGCTCAAGAAGTGGTAGAATAGAAACCCATATTTGTGATATTTGGGCAGATTTACTCCAATTATGTCTGCCAAAATATCGATATCTCAATGAATGCACGTTTTTTTTATAAGGACGTTCATCTTGAGTCTAAGCGTTTTGCCATAATGTTCTTAACTTTTAATTAGGATTTTAGTGTTTGAAGCCTTACGATTTTATTAACTTTGTTCATATAGAAAAAACAGTGTATATACGATAGATATGGACACGCGGTTTGTTTTGTAAGAACCAGTAAATTTTTGGGGGAAATCCGCCATTTTCGTGGCAAAAACATACTCTGTAGGATTAAGTTACGTGGTTTAGCTTACCGTTTTGAATCCACGATACATGAGTTGAAGATCTTCTCTTGAAAAATTCGTTCTCTCCATCAAACCGCTTATTCCAAGAACAGAATGTGACAATAACTGCGGCGATGAAATAGTCTTCGATGCTACAACATTGAACAGACGACAGTTCAATTGCATATACTGTGAAAATTAACCCTTTACCCCTGAACAGTCCCTAAAATGCTTAAAAATCACGAAAACATTAGCTACTGAAAACATTAGCTACTGACTTGACTCTAGAAGACGTTACAGATAGGACTATTTCACATCTCTCCTTTAGTCCTACATGGAACGTTTCTCCATGACTTGCCTCCACAGGTTTTAGGACTTTGAAGACGAGAAAGGGAAAATGGCCTCCTTTCGTGACAACGCTCATTTTTTCCAGTTTTTGTCAATCATGCCTATTTTCAACTGTCTGACGTGACTTCTGGACCTGTTCAGGCAACGAAATCACACTAGTTCGATGCAAGTATGCATAGCCTTGAAATCGGTTTATAACGTCGACTTTGATGCAATTTCAGAGTTATGATCATATTTTGCATGTATATGGCTTCGAAAATAGGCTGAAAATGCAAAAAGTTCCAAAATTTATGTAAAGGGTTGTAGCACACTTCACCCATCATGAATTTCTCGAGCAGTTTTCATGCAAGCTAAACCTATCGGAGACGGTCCGTTTAAATTGCAAATGTAAATATGATATTAAAGAGTATACAAAAAAGCAGAAGTTTATAAAGCGTAAATCCTCTAACGAGCTTTTATCCAATTTTTCAAATTTTTTCGAAAGGGCGCTTATTCGAGGGGCGTTTAGAAGAGGGAGGTGCTTTTTTTAAAAAATGCTTCTGCGACGATCTTCAGCAAGGTTTTTAAACCATATTTCGATTATTATGAGTTTCTATTATATAATTATTTGAATTTCTAGTTGAATAGCTAGCACCTAAATAATATTTGTCAACACAATTTTCTGAGGATTTTGAGGCCTTCAAATCCAGGTTTGTTCCTTGCATGGTGCTTCAGCGGATCTGAATTCTAATAAATGCCCCTCCTGAGCGTTGAAAGGAAGAGTTGTTTAACCGAGGGAGAAGTTTACTTAATAATGAAAATGATGTCAAGAAGATATTTCGATTTTCCTGTTGACATAACACTACATTTAAGTTTGAAATTATGGATTTTCCTGACTTTCACTCTCCGTACATAACGGTGAGGTGCTGCTAACATCTACTTTCAGCTCTATTTTGTACCATTTCTCTGCGAACAGCTTCTTTGGCATGACCATGTCTATCGCACCATGACAATGACATCATAAAGCTTTGCAGGTAGCACGCCCCATTATTTTTCGTAGAAATATACTCCTGGATAACTTCTAGGAAAAGCCATAAATTTTTATTACTCTCGCCTTACCTGTTAAAAAGATATTTTATAAATTTTGGTTGCCGGGGCGTTATGCACCCTCCAGGTGTGGAAATCGTTAAAAAGCTTCTGGAGTCATTTTTACCCTACCTGCAGAATAGTATTGTAAAGAACTCAAGCTTGACTCGCAGAAGAAGGAAACACTAACAGAATTTAGTTGGTCTTATATTATAGCAACGATATTTCAAATGATTGCATTTGTTACTTGTTCTCACCTTCGTCGTGCGATAAAATGTTGACCGACGTCAAAGCTTTTGTCTGTGTACGTAAAACTAGAGAAACACAAATTAACCAAAATTAGCAATTAGACTGAACAAATCCACATGAATGACAGTTAGCAACATAAACCAGAAAAGACAGAATAAATGCAATGTTAGAAATCAGAACTGTAATAAGCAATCATACAAGGTGAAAGAAATGAAGACGAGCTATATTCCATAAAAATAATTGACAACATGGAACCTCAGGTTTGTACTAATTCCATTGCCTAAACCCCCAAATTTAACACTCAGCAAACAGTCTCTGCTTCTTTCCAAATCCCCTCCCCCCCAAAAAGCATAATTTTAAACTTTATTCACTGTCATCAATCAATATAATAAGTCAGGAATGTTAGCTATTAAATTGATGATACAAAACGGGATACAAAGTGATCATCCTTCAAAACGTAAACGAAGTAAATAATCTCGTAACTACAGAAGTAAAACGAAACTGAACACAATGTCCCCTATTTTCAAAGACGCGTCCTCCATTTTTTGCCCAACAAAATCTCACGAAATTTCAAATGTGAAAGCATTCAAATGGAACATAAGGATCCGTTTGAAATTTTTTTTTCTTATTACTTTTTCGGGGACATTCTCGCAGGTACTTAAGAACCTATATTTACACAAATTTTTACCAAAATTTTTTAAAAAAACTGCAAAGATGGCAAAAATAACTTGAAGAGTCTATCCTAATAGCAAGCAGTCATTCGTACGAGTAATTTAAAACAAATTTGAAGAAAAAAGCTTCAGTGGTTCAGAATTTATTGTCCGTTGAAATTTGGGGAACGTTTTTCGAAATTTCGCCCACCTAGGCAAACATTTTCGCTGACGTCAGCAAAATTTGGGCTTTTTAGCGGACTCTAGCGCCGTTTTCTGAAACTACACATATTGGTGCTGGCCATGCTTTGTTCAGAAATTAGGGTAGGAGGTAAACCAAGTGTAAATGGTAAGTTTTTTGGTCCAGATTTTGGTCCTTTTTTGCAGGAGGATCTGTAACCCTATTATTTTGAAAATATTGATATTTTAGGACAAATCATAAAAATATTGATGACGCCATCGGAAAAATGCTGCCGTCAGCCAATCTGGTCTTGTGACGATGGTATTTTACCATTTTTCTTAAGTACATAGACTCAACTAACATTTTATACATAGCTAGTGCTTCCACGGCAAATGCCGGGTAAATGACTGCAGATCCCCCCCCCCCTCAAAACGTCATGTGGACATCCTCTGACCCTTAATAATGTTGGAAAAAATAGCAGGATATTGTTAAGAGGATAGCACTCTTTCATGGCATGTCACACTTATTCAGATTACCCATCGTGTAGTAGAATGGTGCTACTCTTAACATTATGTGATAAAAAAATTATATCCTTGCGTATCGCTTTGGAAACAGAACTAACTTTTATTGTAAGAGAGAATTACATAATCATAAATCCTGCCTGAAGTCAGCCACCTCCCTTGTAAGTTTCCAAAACACGATATTGCATCGGTCTTGCCCCCAGCGAATTTTGAACAACTGGTGACTACTAAATTTGCCATAAACTCACAATCCATCCATTTTTGAAGCTTCCGTTTGATCTTTTTTGATCGTTTCATCCCTTGCTTACAGTTGTCATTGCCTGATTCGGCCAGCATGTCTTTCTCGCAGGTGATCACCACGTCTTCGTTCCGTACGACGTCAATTCCGTCGCAAAGAGTCGGTGAATCTAAGTTCGATTCTGAGGTGACGTTTGGCGTCAGTCGAATCTCGTCGGCAGAAGTTTCTGTCGTGTGATATGACGTCATGTCGTTCATTGACGGATTGTAAGACGACGACGATTGAGCGGTAAATGCCCTGCTTCGTTTGTACCACGTCAATCCCTGCTCTGAAGAATCTGAATCTGAAATTTTGAAGAAATGACAAAGGGTACGTCAAATACGGTCTATAAAGGATAAGGCCGTTTGTAGATACTAAAGGTGGATTTCCACGAGCAAAAGTCGCAGCGAAATGAAACATGAAGCGAATTTTTTCGCTTTTGCGCATACGCAGTTGTTTTAATGTGCACTACAGCAGTGTATGTGTTCGTTGCAGCGAAGAAATGGTTGCATCCCATTCAAATTTTCTGACGCGAAATTTTTCGCTGGGGCGAAAGCCTCGCTTCGCCGTAACATTCGCTGGAGTGGAAATTCAGCTGAACAACCACAGAAGCAGCAACAAGCAGAACCAATAGTTAGCAGCGTCGTTGTGGATGGTATTATATATTCATGCGTCAGTATACGCACAATGCAATGGAAAACGACAGCAGATACCTTTTGTCAGCCCTGTCTGGAGCTGTTTTAATGTTGATTCAATGATTAATAGAAGCATGCCGACAAATGAGCAGCTTTCATGGAAATAAGTTTACCAACACAAGAAAGAGCAACTAATCAGCTTTCCAACAAGTGGTCAACCAGCCTGTAAGAGTTACTAGTTCTTATTTTACAACTGTTAGAAAATTCTCCGCTTTTTTCCTAATTTTCGTTAATTATTCACGATAAGTGATGACGTCAGCAAAAAATTAGCTGGTATAACAGGTGGTTCTCTACATTTTCAGCAAGTACTCTACCAGCGCTACCTTCACACCAAAAATTAGACTTATCGCGGCAATAGTTTTCATTTTAGGGTGGGGGGGGGGTAGTTCCAGGAGTTTAACGTACATAAAAAAGACCAGGTTTAATAGGGTTAACAAGCAAAAGGAACATCTTACATTGACAAATTTCTTGCCTAACAGACGCAGTCTTCGGTGAATCTCACTACTTCATATTTTGGCTTTAATCCGTGGATTAGAACTTGAGATTGACATTAACTTTTTACATTTGATATACCTTTGGAAAGCTCGTAATGAGGCGCAACTTTAGGTAGGGGTCTACGCCCGGGCAAATATAATCCTGACCTCTTTTTTGCCTCAAAAATCGGCACTTTTTTACTATGCTCGCTTTGAGGTCAGAAATGCAGCAACCAATCGAGTAAGATGAAAATTTGTCCTGTCAATCAAATGTAGCTCACAGAATGTAACCAAAAATAGTGTGAAAATTTTTATATTGGCTCATGTGACAACACCAGCGACGTCAGAGTAAAAATCACCAAAAATTGGCATTTTTGTTGTTTTTTTTTGCAACAAGACATCAAAAACTACCTCAATTCGGCCTCCGATGTAAATTTTACTCTGCTCTCTGGAAATAGAAAATTTCTAACAGGTGAACAATGCCATTCAACTGCCATCGATTGCAAAAATTTGGCCATTTTTGGACATTTGTGAGGCCCAATTTCGGACAGAAGGTGTATATTAGACACATCGGTTTCTTGCTCCTTTTCAACTCTTGTTTTGGTGTATTCGTTCATTCATTTTAAAATTCAGTTCTTGAACAATTTTAGTACCTGGGTTATAGCTGCTTCAGTGCTATAAATCGGCGCTTTTTCGAATAATGCGCAAAATGAACTCCCATGTCCAGGTCATCCAAGATAGCTAAAAACCAGGCCATTACTTTTCGATAATTTTTTGCATGCAGAAAATTATATTAACAGTGCTTTGACGTGAAGCTATACCCTGTAATAATTCTAGTTTACTTGCGATTCAAAGTCAAATTTCGGGGTCTAGGTACCCAAACTTGGCCATTTTTCGAGCCTCTGAACCACAGGCTGGTTCCTGCTATTTAGACAAAATTTCATTTTCACGGTAAATGCTGATAGAAATTACTAGTACGAAGATAGTTCCATCTGAATACGTGCTCTTTTATGGGGTTATTTGTACCGATTTTCTAACGTTGTTTGGCCTTAAAGGAAGGGTAACGTC
>JAOBRC010631120.1:0-10792 GCA_027575255.1 Scolionema suvaense
GGATACAGTTGGTTTTCTTTCAATATGAGTTTGAGTAACTCTTTTCTTGCCTCGTCAGAGCGTATCTCTTTATTGTGCAATTATAGGTCGATGGATAAGAAATTCAAATACTCCCCTGATCACATAGAAGTGCATGAGTTCTCAACAGCTCAACTCCATCCCCAGTCATGCATAGTTTGGGGTAGGACCTTCCAGAAAATTGCCTTAATGGGGAGGTAGTAAAAACTATACTGCCAATGGGGGGTAGACCATAATAGTAGGCACCAAAAGAAATTTTTCAGAATTATTCGTAAAATGAACCGGGGGGAGGGAGGGGGGTACAAAGGAAAATTGTAATGGGTGGGTAAGTGTAAATGGGGCGGATAAAATGATCAATGGAGGTTGAAAGCCTCTACACACCATGTTATGAATAATATTTAACATACCATGGCTCAGTGATAGCGGGTATACCATGTCACTTACCTTGAGCTTCTTTTAGCGTCTTACAAAGAATTTGCTGGATAGCCGACATTGTCTTTTCACAAGCAAGCTATAGAGAAGAGCAAAAAAACAAAAAGCGTACTAACATGCCCCAAGGCTGATATGAACGGTTCATACAGAATATATGATGCCATCTGCACTCTAAGGTTTATCGTCAAGTGGATTGAGACGAGAATCATCCTTGTAAATATTTTCAGTTCTAGCAGAGTATAGTACATTTATGATAAAAAGAAAACCAAAGAACTACTGAACTCAAACTGGCGCCTAAGAAGGAAGAAAAAGATGCATCATCGTTGGTTTAGGTTCAAATTTTTCCTTTTCCAACGCCGACAGCAACAGTTAGAGGGGCGGAGAATGAGATTGCATTGCCTATTATTTTATGTAATTGGTACTTCAGTCACAGAATTTTTGTATTTAGGTCTTGTGCTTGCAAGAAGTTGAAGGTAAAAAATTGAGTTGCACCAGGGTGCAACAAATATGTGTTTGTGTGTTCGTACGTTCATACGAACGTACTGATGTAATTTTGTGCCCAAAGCGAACGCAGCAAATTTTAAATGAGTTCGCTGACGAACGCCTAGCATTTTCCTATGACATTTGCTTCCCTTTGTCATCAATGCCTTTTATGTATTTGCACTAACAAACCTAACACATTTTTGTTTATATTAACAAACCTACTAAAAAGCAGACAAACGCTGGATGCCAGAATGGTGTCTCCATTGCCTGATTTCAACAAGCATCGATACCTCTGCAGTGATGCTGAATTCAATTGACGAATCTGAAGCAAATGGCATGCATGAGTCTAGCACATACCGCTATGATAAGTAACTAAAATGAATCTATACAGACGTTACCCCTCCATAAAAGGAGCGCAATTGTACTTCTAAATAATTTTTTTCAGTGCTCTTAAACTTTTCCCAAAGTGCTTCTATATTATATATTTTGCCTTTACGCATTGGAGCCATGAAACATTCCATCTCACACAAAATCTGATCCAAGCAAGAAGCGGAGACTTTCAATTATCAATTTCTCTGTTTTTTTTCATCAATGCCATCAAATCACAGAAACTAAATTGTGTTGTCGAAAAGAAAGACACTCCTGCGAAAGAAAGTGTTTCTATTCCTGGAATTTTGTATTTGTGAACCAATCAGATCACCAGTAGCGGCAGAATCAACATGGAGGAGGTTCTAGCTGAGGTAGTCATCAACACAAGAACAAGACAGCAGTGGGCGATACGCATTGACAATCTAGTGGACTCTATCTTCATCTGGTGGTTGATCATGGTAGACGTGCAGTAGAACTTGACAGCTATACAGGAAAGTATTTTCACTCAGAAGCTATTAAACGGCAAATGCACGCTGCTGCCTGGTAATAGTCTGGTAGCTATACCTCTTAAGGATACTGGTTTCTGAACGCCGGTCTCAAATTGCTCAAAGTGGCCAAATCACTAATGGTTCAAACGGTTTTCAGAGTAAAATAAGGCTAATGCGCGTGCCTTCTTCAGATCCTTAGTAGTCAAGGAGTAGTCAATTAAAAATGCCGAATGTGCTGAACTGCAATCTTATGTATCTTAATAATTTTAATCATAAAAATTCAAGCAATAAGGTTAAATACGTACATGCAATAAACTTAAATAACAAGAAAATGGTTCAATCACTCTGATAATATTTGTCGTCTTTAGATGAAGTTATCTTTTCCAAAAGAAGCGGAAGGAGCTACTACCATGGGTGAGCAAAGGCTCTAACCCTCTGGTTTCGCTCAGCCGCCACTGTTTTGTTTCCTATTTTTTCTTCTATACTCTTTGTGAATTGCTGGCATCCGCTACCATGTTTCTGGTGTCTAAATACTCGCCATATCGAGCATACATGGGTGACAGCACCTGAATTGCCAGTGCTAGTTTTTGAGTGGTTTTCAAGCGCTTTGAACTTCGTGATTGACAGCTAGTTGTTTGGCTTAGCTTTCATGTTGTTGTACATGGCATCTTCTGACAAGTGACTCGTTGGAAATTTTAGAGAATGTTTTGTCTATTCGGTAAAAGAAATTTAAATTTTAGATTTCCTCTGTTCTTCTGTGTCACATGACCTCATTTGATAACCAATTTCGATATCTTGGCTTTAATTCCCCGACAGTCGATTCCCAGCAAATGATTTTTATTTCAGCAGATTCAGTATACATGGGACTACAAAACTGTGTTTCAAATTTTTCATACCTGGTTTCGTTTTCGAAATATGATACATTGTGATTATAGCTTTTCATTTGCATTGGCCAAGCCACATGCAAATTAACAGCCACATGCAAATTAACTTTAATGCGATGTAGCATCCGAACCAGAAACAAACTTAAAATTTTGAGACACGGTTTTGCAGATAGATTCTTCCCCTTAGTATTATGTGTAAGTGTGATATGTTACGTTTATCTCCAGTGGAGTTATAACTCAAAATATGCAGGCATATACCACGAAATTTCGTCAGTTGGTTGTTCTGAGACAATCTGCTCGGCCGCCCTATGGAGATAACCGCACGATAGTTTCACTCTACAAAAAGAGCCATCACGAAATTCATGCGCGATTGTATCATAGTAATGATCATATTGAGAGTGTAATCACCGCTGATTCAGAATGTGATCACGGCTTGGCCACGGCATTGTTTGAAAGCACAATAGGATGCACAATAGCAGATCTTTGAAAGGGAATTGTGACTGAACGGCCTGATGTTTTGGAATGGAACTTCCTCTAGTCGTTTTAGCATGATTTTGTTTATATCATATGTAAAATTGCAAATTACGGCTTTCTGACCGAATAAACCCTTCCAGTATCCTTAAACAGGGGTAGGTTACTTAGCTAGCCATAGGGCAATGTTACATTCCCATTAACAACTATCGAACGTATTGCCAGAAGTGACAGGAAACTACTATGATTAAGTTATTTAAATGATTGTGAAGCTATTACAGGAGTGCCTAAAACGAGTGTGGAACATGTCATTCCAAAACGTTTTCAAGTTTATTCATGGGCTGTGCCCCTTGGCAGAGTGCCTATATACCCTTCTTTATCTGTGCGGAGGCTTGGCAGACTGGGCACATGTGGTTAAAAGAACATTGAGTACATACAGGTGACGAACTCCTAAAATTTGTCAAGGAGTTCGTCAAAGAACGACCCCAAAATTGTATTTGTTGTACCCGGTGCACAGGCTACTGTCATTTCCCCCCTGACCAAGGTCTTGTTTTCATCTCGTTCAAGATAGCAGCTGCTTCTGGTCATGTGACCTTCTGAATGCAAGAGTATGGAATAAGTAAACTATCAGAACATGCTCAAGTCACTTTCTGGCAGAATCATAGTCTGCATGAGTCATGTCATTGAAACGTCAACAACATAGAAATCATACTCGAAGGAGCGGTCCCTGATAAAGCCTATTGAATATTAATTTTTCTAGTTTACGGCTCAAAAGTGCTACTCTGAAAAGTGATACCCGATATCTGCTAGAAATCGAAATCTGAAGTATGTCCGCGGTATCTACTACCATCAAGAACATTGTTTTTAGGCCAAACTTCTAAACTTTTCATTCAACAACACATTTGAGTTTTGGTCAAGTCCTCAAAAATCAGCCTTTGAAATGTTCGACTTTATTCAGAGAAACTTTCGCAAAAATGTTTAGAAACGTCCGTGCGTGCAAGCTTATTTCGCTAATATTTTTCCAAAACAGGATTTCGCGAAAGTTTACTCAGTCTGATGTTCACTTTTGTAGGGAGGGGTGTTCAGGTCCTTGCAAAATCGTGAAAGTGTTTTCTTTTCGTGAAAGTTTATCTCACAATTTCTATTCTGATTTACCGATTCCTGAAAGTCTATCCATAAAATTTTGCGAGTTTTTGACGTCGCGGAAGTTTCTCTCGCGAAAGTTTCTTCGAATAAAGTAGATAGGTGATCATGAGAATACTTTGAATGCATTCAATGTATGTCCTTGGTGTAGTAGAACGAAAGCAGATCCATTTGGCTCCTGATACACATTTTTTTGATGAGCATTGAGGATTTGTTTCTCAAGCTCAACATACTAACGGAAAATGCTACTTGAGCCTGGAGATATGCACAAAATATGCTTAGTATTTTCACTCATCGACCTTGTCGGCTCATGATTCATGGTATGCTCCCATGTAAGCTATGTCTATGACAAAGGCCAAAAGATAATGACAAGGATTGAAGGCTTTTCCATTCTGCTCAGCATATTTATTCAGTTGAGGCTGGCAATCAGCCTCACCGATGCTTAATTTTTAGAGCGTAAGTAATATAAGCTTATATAATGGTTATGCTTATAAAAAGGATGAATCAAACAGATTTTTTCTAAAACCTCTCCGAGATAAACTTTATAAGCATCAATAAAATGAAAAATGTTTTAAATGCAAATTCCGGCATGTCATATCACAACACATAGAGATCAGAAATCTTAAAGTTTAGCACAAAGCCTTTCGACCTTCAGTCATCATCAGGCGCTTGTTTTATCTTCAGCGTTCAATTTGCATATTTTATCCCGTGCATTGTCAAAATGTGAATGCTAAGGTGATGGTTCCAGGAGTTCCTGATTTTGCGTGCTGCTTGACTGCGCTAAAACATTCATTCAAATCCTATTCAGCAATGTATTTTTTTGTATTTTTCAACTTTTTGAAGGTCAGTGGGAGTCCAAGGGCTGTGGTGCCTGCGCAGACAAAACCTCATCAGTGCCAAACCCACACACGGACTTCGACCCTTATTTGCATATTCGTTGAGCAATGCTATGGCAAGTATGGGCAGGTCAAGGAATATCGGCCTAGTACCACTAGTAATGTTGAGCAGGGACGCATCAGTTCTCGAATATGGGTTCAAAATAAAGATTTAAACTTCACTGGAACCATAAATTTTCACCTCCCTGCTCAGAAATTTTCTGATAACTTGTGAACCACTTGATCGGTATGTCTGTCTTCTTGACATTTAATATTTATGTCTCCGGTACATTGCGCCCCAATTTTAGCTTATTACAATTAGTGATTCAGAAGATATGATAAGTTTGTTCGAGTAGTCTGACACAATAATATTGCATTTTGCACAGGCAAGCATCAGCAGCACACTGTTCGTAGGCCTCCTTTGTGATCAATTTGAAGCAAACTGCGAGTAAACAGTGGTGCCAGTGGCTGTTTTCTGGAAAGTTAAATGCCTTATGGTTATCCATACAAAATTTCATGTTATTTGTGCTCCCTGATCAGGAGATAGGTGGGGGCGGTAAATATACTTCCCCCTTTAACAAGGTCACGGATAAGTCAAACCCTCCATAACTAGGTTTAATTAAGATGCACAGGAATTTAATAATTTGACTATCTGCGCAGAGAAAGCATTGGCGGTAGTCACTCACTTTCAAGTCATCCGGGTGATGATGCAACCAAGCAAGTAGCATACTAGTGAAGAGATCTCCAGTCCCAGTGAATGTTGCGGGAAGACGAGGGATCTGCAAGCGGATAAACTCATGAGCAGGACCTGCAATAGGAGATTTCGATGAATAACATTTAAACAATCGCATTTCATCTCCACGTATAAGGTCTTCATTTGTTGTTTATTGAACATTTCCTGAAAGCTGTACAAACATTTCATTGATTCACTCAAAAACACACTCAAAAGATAAATACTCCTAGACATCACATTGTGTCCAAAAGAATTGGAACTGAGTGCATGGATGTTCAGTGGCAATTTCTTTTCTGAATCAGCAAACTGCTTACCAAAGCAAGCAACACGTGCACTACAGAGAGCCAGTGCGTAAAATCGAAACATGTCTTGGGACACAACACGTGCTTAAAAACAGACAGTGTGATAGAAATGAATATCACATATGGGCACTAACAAATCCTGACATAAATTCTAGCAAATTTGGACCTCATTCACGACAATAAAGCTGCAAACAGTTTTCATAAATCAGATAAAATCCAAGACATTATGATCGCAACATTTTATAGCCTTATCAGGACTAACAAACAAAATTGAGGTACTATCCAGCCATATTTAGTCTTAAAATCATACCTGACATATCAGTATGTTTTACATTCTTTTTTGCCTTACCTCAGGGCCAAAAATTGAAGTTCGGGTTTATTCCGTTTTGCTGCTTTGGGAGTTCATTAGTCCAATTCAGTGAAATTGCAATATATTTACACCTGCGATCGGACACAGTGCATCCTCGACCATCTAAACCCCGATTATCCGAACCTCAAAAATAAATTACCTTAGGATTGTCTCACACAACTATGTCACATGCGTTGTTGTATGCTATTGGTAAGCTTCAGGTAGTAAACAGTCTATCCAGTGAATGCTCTTCAAAGTTGACTGCTTGGCTACTCACACTAAATATCATTTCATTACAACTTCCTGCTCAGATGACTGTAGGTGAGGGAAGCAAATATATTTTGGAATAATCTGTAGTCGAAACAATTTTGTCTCAGAAATGGCGATCTTGTCTTAGTCTGCAAACCAAATCCATGACTTACTATTGTGAGATGAACCAAGTAACACTAAGTTGTTATCCTTAAACCAAGAACTTGTAATAACCACGGTCTTCCCTCCTTTTGACTGAAGAGCTTTAATCGCCTAAAATGAAAGGAATTAAATAATAGAAGACCACAACATTTATTCTGTCATTACCACAATGATGAGGAAATGACTACGGGAGGCAGTCACAAGTGAATATGACTGCGATGATTAGCTTGACCTGACACTCGAGGGTAGATTCCCCCACAGGATCAGCTATGGCGCAAACCTCTGCCCTTCGAAAATAGTTTTTTTCGTGATTTGCTTTCTCTCCTCTTTTATTTTCCCCACAACTGTGATACCCACACAAACATAACATCATCAGTGCCCTAAATTCAAGAAGGAAAGAAGAGGAACCTTTGTTCTTAGGCATGCTGCAGATCGTGAAAATAAGGCAGTATATGTCTAGAACCTTTTTTATATGTGCCTGCAGCACAGCTAAAATCACATTGCAGGTCACTTGATACACCAGCTGCAAGGGCACCCTTCTATCCCCTCTCAGAGACAAGATCACAAAAACAAACCAAACGAAAGGGATAACAAAGCTATCTGTAGTCGACCTGGGTTGAAGAAAAAAAAACGCACAAAGAAACAACTTATGGTAGCCTTTGTGCAACCTATCTTATCGTAGCCTTTGTGCAAGACCAATAACAAACATATTCGGGTAGGGTTGCAGTATCAGAGCTCATTTCACTGGCCAGCTGATTTCTAAGTTCTACTGTTAACAAATTACAAACATAATGTGTGCCCCGAAGTTTTTGTATACTTTAGTGTGCAAAGTCAGTTATAGTAATACGCAGGTATGCGCTGTCATATGCATAATAAAAAAATCACTGGATGGCAAAAGGTTTGCTCGTACAAAGACTCTACACAATACTTATAGCCGTGGAGGGTCTTGTATGAAGGCAAATCTTCTGGCACTAACATGGGATGCACTCTTGTCCTACAGTCACTTCAGACAACTATCTATGTTGTGATTGTATGTTTTCTATTAGCACTCATTTCTGCTAGTACGGCTTCCGGTATAGGGAGAATATCAAATAACAATCGGTTCCAGAATAACTTCTTCTTTTATCAACTATATAATGTCCATAGAGATCACCTTCGTATACACATGACAACGGGCAGCACAAAGACCCGTGCCCTAAATATACACCAAGCTAACACGTCCGTACTCAATTAGTATCTCTCTCTTTCTCTCTCCTGCCCTCTATCTTCCAGCCTACTTAGCTATTCATACAGCACATTCATTTCAATATAAGCCAATCAACTGCAAGCGGGGTTTGCGCTGTGCGACCACAGGCATACAAGATACCTGTGCTCTCAGCACAACATCCCTCCCCATCCATCCAGGTGATGCCTAGCATCACAATACATATATCGAAACTATTTACATTCAGAATCATACTCTTTCAACAAACCTCCTTCTCCAAATATATACATCTATGTCTAAACCTACAAAAAAAAAAAAAAGAAAAGTTTCTTCAATAAACGACTCAACCAGAAAAATCTATAACCATGTCTACTATCAAAAGTTTTATCCATAACTCATCGCACATCCGTGGAACATATAAACTTTCACTCCATCAACAAAAAAGGTCAATAAAAATCGGGGCCTAAGACTTCCCCGTCAACGGCTTTGGCTTGCCTGCCCTTTATAAATAGTCGGAGTAAGCAGCAACCGCTATACTCCCGTTTGTAAAAAAAAAAACTATCATAAACTATTCAAAATCTTTCATATCTAACACATAGCCATATCATCATATTCCATCTGCAAAGATTAAATCAACTATCCGTGCACTATGACTAATTACAGAACCATATCTCTCAGGTGGTTGTGGATGAGGTCTCAATCTTGCTGGTCGCACACCAGGCATCTCGCGCTCTACTTCATTCTCACGCACAGGCTCATTCATCTCCATACCCTGATCCTCAAACTCATCCTCACTCTCACTCGCTGGCAAAACATGATCCTCTCTCACAACCTCATTCTCACCCATATCTCCATAATGGTCCATACCTACTACAACTGAACCTGGCAGTGCAGGTTTTAGCTTATCACGCGTATACATATGACAACGGGCAGCACAAAGACCCGTGCGCTAAATATACACCAAGCTAACACGTCCGTACTCAATTAGTATATCTCTTTCTTTCTCTCTCCAGCCCTCTATATTCCAACCTACTTAGTTATTCATACAGCACGTTCATTTCAATATAAGCCAATCAACTGCAAGCGGGGTTTGTACTGTGCGACCACAGGCATACAAGATACCTGTGCTCTCAGCACAACATATAGGTGCCAGAAATTGACAGTCCAGTAGCAGCCTTAAGGCTGAAAAACACGGTCCAATCAATTGGTCAAATTAGTAGGATACGAAAACTTGGACAGGTATCGTGTCGCATATACACGGTCCAATTATTGCACGCAAGAAATTTATGTTCATGCATGCTCAACAAGCGCATGTTCTGCACAGGTGCGCTGAAAAACAATGGTGGTCTCACATCCAATAAGCTTGCAAAGTTGAACACTGTCTAACTTTTAAAAATTTGGTCCAAGTAGGTGAAAATTGTACATTTTTTGTGTTTACACGATCCAAGCCAACTAATTGGACCAATTAATTGGATCTTGTATTATTTTTATGCTTTACACATGACCAAAGTACAGCAGGTATTAGAAACATATGTCTGGGCTACACGTACCCTATATCACAACCACTTGCAACATGTGTGCTGGTCACACTGTACAGGAAAACATAACTGAAACTAGAGTTCATTTCTTTGTGAGTAGAACAATTCTGTAAGTATCTAATAAGTTACTTTGAATGGAACTTTGAGCTTGGGTGCCTGTTTTGACTGACATGAAAGGATGTCATGAGTTGCCTCGAGGTAGCAGTTCCACGCCTTATTTTAGCCCTATGTTGCCTCCGATTATCGGAGGCAACAGTGTGCCCTTTATAAACATTATAAACATTATGCCCTTTTCCCCCAAACGTGACAGATCTACGACTAGAAAATCCCTGATTTTACAGGCTAGTTGTGATTATTTCTCCATCAGGAAAAAATAATTAAAGGAGAATTTATCAAGCCACGCCCTTTGAGTATGAACTAAGCATGCCTGTGACCTTCATGTTTCTTTTGGTGGATGCTCTTTTGATTTTCCGGAAGCATGCCCTGACTTCTATAAGATAGATCTGAGCGTACAATACACACTTTCAAGAATTACTTTACAACCTCATGAACTGTACAACTTAAATAATTTCATATGAAGGAGCCTTTACAGCAATATACCACTCTAAATCGGTATTCCACCTGGTGGTAGATCTTGCAAAAACATGAATACTTGTTTTTATGTCAGTCAAAAAGCTTCAGTAGTTATCATGCAATGCTACTTGCAACTTTGATATTCTTTTGTTCCTTTGATTCTCAATTTTGCTCATCAGTGACGTCATATAGGACCGTTTCTAAGGGCTATGGTGTCCCTCAGTAACTGAGCATTTTAAAGGATTTGTTTAAACACTATGTGCAACATATTCCACCACTCTTTGAGATACAACAAAATTTAGATTCGAACACGTGTTCAATGAAAAGGTATTGAACTAATAAGACGAGGCACAGTAGGAATATAATGAGCTTCCAAGATGGTCCATCTTTGGGACCATACATTAATGACATCTAAAAAATTGTTAGCATTTTTGACCCCCCCTCCCCCCTTGTCGGAGTTCGTCGTAGAACAGTTGACCCCTCCCCCTAAGGACGTCTAAATTTTACACGACCCCCCCC
>JAOBRC010631231.1:0-10792 GCA_027575255.1 Scolionema suvaense
AGAAATACTTTATTTCTATTTCTGGTCAGTTTTCTGGTTCTCATTTTCGGATGTTCTGCTTCTGTCTAGAGGCCAACGAGTGGTTTAGTTGCCATCGATAAAGATGCTGAGGGTGACTCTGGTGGTATGTAACTTTGTTTCAAAATGATACATTGCTTGCTCATGCTGTTTACATTTTGACCTTGCTTCCTCTTTCAAATGGCACATATAAAAATGAATCAAGGTTTCTCTCTGGGGTTCCTTGACGCGTGTGTTCGTTAATATTTGCACAGTTAACAATTGGCATGAAGATGAAAATGACACACAGTGATCGAGCTAGATTCTTAAAGAAAGCCTCTGAAAAATAACCCAACAATAGGCCGTTCATGGGTTTTCTGAAAAATTTTAAAAATCTGTTCATTCCTTTTTTGTTATTTTTTTGGTGTGAAACTAGAGGGTATGTGGTGGTCATTGACAATGTGTCATTTTGTCCATTTATGTCCAAAAGCGGCCTTTTCAGGGTTCGATTTTTTCCTGATGCTTTGTATGAATGTGATAGAAAATTTTTGTTAACTCTGTGCATGGTGGCAATTTTTTGTCCACAGCGGCAGTCTGTTAGCGAACAGTAGTTTCTTAGGTATGATATTGGCTATGTTTTTATACCTCAGAGATCTCTTGTTCCCATTGGGAATGATCACTTACAGGTAAAACATTGTTAATCTTGCTTTGGTTTTAAGATTGGTTTATTAGTTTCTTCTCATATTTGATCTAAAACTTGTGGATTGTGTGTCATCTGCAAATGATTTTGTTGATGTTGAGGCAGATGATTTTTATGGCGTTTTGGTATTAACGTTAACAGCCATAGTTATTATGTTTAATATGGTTTCTTTGGCCATGTGTGCAGAGTCCTTGTTCTTTGGTATGGTTTGACATACTGATCATTATATTTCCGGAGTCATGTTATTCTGTGACTTGCTGATTATAAACGAATCTCTAGTGCGAGCTTGTTGATAAAGAACACTAGGATCGACTTCGAACATGGCCTGGTGTATTTTTTTCATTGTTTTCAGGGGATAGTGACACAGGATTGAATGAGCCTGTTGAAAAGCCGACCACAGTTGGAACACTTGCTGCAAATTCAAGCATGGATGCAAATGTTCCCGCTGCATGGAACTTTTCATTCACGAAGCTGAATAAAGAGTTCAAGAACTGGAGGTACGTTGGTGTGAATAATTTATGCATGATATGCATATTATGCAAGATATTATTATGTTGTAAGATTTGATTATGGTAGATTTCAAAAGGGAGCAGTGATCAAGAATACAATTTACATAGACAATAGAGCACAATAAAATACGACGTACAGCTTTTATTTTATCAAAAGAGGTATTTAGTCTGAAGGTCCAGCCTCTATCATCTTGCCACTAATTATGCATGATGTCACTGGGGTACTGCTCAAATTATCAAGACTTTGTTGCAATAATGCTCAATAGTGAATTATTTAATTTCATCTAATAGCTGCTGGAAAATGTGTTGACAATCAGCTGTAGGAAATAACTTCAGCTCCTGCATTGCTAAGGGCCTGCAATATATAGGAATACTGCATCTTAATTTTACGTTCTCTGCATTGGACCTGATGAGGTTTATCGCACGTTTAGCTGTATAAGGAACCATCACCAATAGATGACAGTGGGTTGAAAATAAACATTTTGCTAAACTATGGAAGGGTGACCATCTACCTGTCCGTATCTTGCGAATGTGAAAAGAAATGTTTTGGTTCTGAATACTTGCGTTGAAAAGATACAACAACTTTCCAGGCTGGGTCATTTGAGGCGCACCTCCGCATGCCCTTGATTTCATAACAAGCGTTGTTTATTGCGCGCCTCGCTTCTTCTCAGTTGTCGTGCAACTTCACACAACAGTCTTCCAATGTTTTCTCTCAGCTGCTCTCATTTATTCTCTAGCTGATGGTTTGTTTATTAATATTAATAAATTTGATAAGCTCGTTATCAGAGATACACTGAGGATCTCTGGTATTTTTGAGGGTTGAATGACGTTTTTTCTACCATCGGTTCATTTGTGACAACGATCATAATACTCCTCGCGTTAGTCACAAGCGTCTCGTAATGACTTAGCCTATGCAAAACGCTGTAAATTTTCTTTGAGAGTAAAATTTGATCCCCTTCTTTATTGGCCATGGGAAAAGCACAAAGAACAACTCAGATCGATTGATTTACAGAATCATTGAACTCCATGGCTCCGTATCGATAACGGTGCGATAACGGTGCGTGTAGTGCTTTTTACAACTGGCGCATGCGTACATCTGGTAGTTCAAACTTAACCATCCCACAAGATTTTCAATCCTACAAAATCTGTGGAGACTTCGCTCATATATTGCCTGTCGTTTGCTTTTTAACTTATATAATTTTGTTTTTGCTTTTTTATCCTTTTTTTCAGGCCAATATTTTTTTATTTTATTATTATTAGAATCAATTGTTGTACATATGTATATATTTATTCGCATGCATTCTCATTCTGTCTTGCGTTCGGTGTGAGTGTGTCTTTGCATGGTGCTGTCCTGCGTTGACTCGTTCACAGCTCCGGTGTTATCATACCATCTGGGTAGAGCTGAGTGTTAGGCTCGTAAAACATGTTTAAAGCCACAGCCGGTCTCTCAAGTGCCGGCGCCCAGATGGAAGTCTTCCTGATAATGCCGGAGATTCGTAACCGTGTACTTCTTTGCTGATTTATTCAATGAGGCATCCTGCCTTGTCATTTATTTCATTTTCTGTTTTTTTTGTTTGTTTGTTTTTTGCGTCTGTCCTACCATCGACACATGACCCAGCAAGAGGGGGAGAGTCTTATCACTCTCTGGGGTTTGAGCTACTCCTTTGCGAACCGTTAACTTCAGGTTATGTTCCTCACGGTGCAAGTTGTGTTCTTTGCTCATCTATATGCTGTATAAAACAGTATGCCCAGTTTCATCAAATGTGACACACGCAAGCATACCAACAATAACTTCTGGACTACTGAGAACTGACAATAACTTTCAGAGAAATTGCTCTCCCCCCCCAAAAAAAGTAAATAAATAAAAAAAATTGCAGATATGTGTTGCTGCAAAAAACTTTTCTTTTATGTAGCTTCGACTGCAAAATATTAACGCATTCACCCAGAAGAAAGCAAAGAAAATGTGAAACTGTGGACACGGTTTCAAATCTTACATCATTAATCCTTGTTGATTTCCATGTATTTCTAGTAACTATAGCCACATACTTTACTGGCTTTCAGAATGTGCAACCACATTCTCCGGGCTAATTTAGGCGCAGACGTAAAATTTAGTATGCTGTGGACCTGCCTTGCAAGTCTTTCTGGTGTTATGATAGCCATGGCCAGAGTGAGCATAATGATAGCATATGCTTCTACGTGCATTTTGAAACCCGCGCATGTGCAAAAGTGTAGTTGGGACTTTTGATACCCACAAGTTAAAGTATTCTGGCTAGCACAGAATGGCATTGGGTTAGTTTTGGCAAATACTGCATTTTTTGCAAATGTTCCCCACTTTCACATCTCTAACCTTAAAGCGCATCGGTGCACCGGTGCATCGGTATGCAACTCAAACTTCTTCACCAGCAATTTTACCTTCGCGCATTGAGCGCGTCTGAACTACGTATCCAGCGTACCCTGTATTACGCCAGGAACTTTTGTATGACCCAGCCTGACTTTCATGCTTAATTTTTTAAGTTTTTGTTTCAAAGTAGAGGCAAATTCTGGTCAAACCGTTTCATGTTCAGCTGGGTGTGATAGAGTATTTAACTAACGAGTTTGGTTTTGATGGAGAGCCTCATATGTCTTACATTTAGCATTATTGAAATATTATTTCTTTCTGGGTCCTAATTTTAGAAAGAATAGCGCACCCGTTCTATCCAGCATCCCCTCCACTCAAGCTGTTCTCTGTATTTGCATGTCATGCAAGTCTATCCAATGGGATATCCCAACTTTAAGCGAATTTGCATACCACCACTAGTAAACGAACCATACTCAGTTTGTTTTGATCTGTGCTAGCCAGGTGTTGATATTTGTTTTGTGGGCAAGCTGGGTTACGAAGTAGCCCTACTGAGCAATTAAGGGAAGTCCTCCAACCCAACAGTCTGCGTTTTTATATGAAAGAAAACTGGCGGAAAGAAAAGTGGCTTTCTTAAAATAAATGTTCCTTCTGCATTGGAAATTTAATTTCACTTTCTAGGAAGTCGGCCATCCTCACTGGGGAGCCTGTTTCATCAGCTGGAGGCATGGATGGCAAATCATCAAGCAGTCGCCCTCAGGATAATATGTAAGCATAAGCTAGTTTTAATAGCTTGTGAAAGAAGTAGTGGTTTTGCAAAGCAAGACAGGCAATTAGCTATGTTTCATTTGGGAAGATACCATGTGTAAGTTTCATGAAAAATGAAGAAGTTCCGACTGTCAGTTAGAGCAGGAGTTTGTCTATTTCTTCAGAGTGAGGTTTGATCTAGCCTGACTATGGAGGAGAAGATGTGCCGATCTTTTGTTTAAGTAGTCTGCTTTTAGTTGTTTTATAGAGCTTGTGCGTCAAGGGAACCATGGATGTACGTCTTGTGTGGTGCAAAATAATGAATAACATCACTGGCTTAAATGGGTATCATGTAAACATTAGCAAAACAACTTTTCGTCTTCGCAAGTTGACCATTTTCTGAAATAAACCTTGGTGTCAAACTTAATGGAAACAGTGAGTGAACTAGTATTAGACATCTTAGCGATGATTTTTTCTTGTTTTTGGTCATTTTGGTAGCTACTTGCTGATATCTGCTACTATGTCTCTTTCAGGCAACCTCTTCTGATCGACATTGGCGAGGATGAGCGACCTGTCATAAGTTCTACTGTAGCGAGTCCAGGTGTCGTACATATTTAGGCTTGTGTTTATATATAGTTTCCTGAAGTTTCTTGTTTTCACTTTAATGTGAGATGGAAAATGGAAGAATAATTAGCATCCAAAAAGAAGCAATGCAAACCATCATAGAGCAGTACGATTTCCTAAAGAAAAACGATTAAAGTAGTTCAGCACCATTTCACAAGAAGTTTTTTGACGTTTTCAATTTTTTTTTCTTGTGGACTAACTATACAGAAAGTCCGTTTTAAGCAGTCTGGAACGTTTTATAAGTGTTCAGTTTTATAGTATAATGGTTGGTCTGGTGCCCCGGGGCACCCTCAACTTTCAAATATATTTTGGATACCTGAACTGAAATGTTGAATTTCTTCTGTTGCTGATAAATTGGAACTCCAAATACTGCATTATTTATCTACTCAGACTATTGATATCACAGAATAAAGGTGTTTTGGGACAGCACCCATTTTTATGGTGGGGTACCCAAAAATCTGGTGATCCAGCTGCCCGATGGGCACCCTCTGGAAACTGTTGGGTTCCACCACTGACATGCTTTGCACAGTAGATGCAGAGGCTAATGCTGATGGCGTTGCCTGCCAGTTGGAGCATGAAAGGCTCTTATGAACCTTCCCTATGATTAAAAGGATTATTGAAGACAGTTTCCCTTGCTGAGGATCGCCTTGAAATAAGCTTGTCGGAGATTTCAGCTAATTTATTGATGTTGCTTTTCTTGACTTGGGCTAAATTCTTTACATTAGGATGCTGACGATTATTAATCAAGCCTTCAGAAGGTAATGGTTTCTGGAGTTGAGAGGCAATTGTCAAGGTCTACCTGTTGTGTCATGTCTTTTGTATTAAAACAGATACATGGAGGTGTGTGAGGGTCAAGGTAATTGCTGTGCCGTAGGCTTAATTTTTTTTCTCAATGCTTTTGTCTAGCAGACTTGAAAGCTGTTGATGCAAAAGGCAGTAAGTGGTAAGTTTTTGCAGAATTAATGTTTTCACTTTTTGATCAATACATTTCATACTGATCTATGAGATGTGTTTTCACCTAGTGATGTATAATGAACGCTGGTACATTGGAAGTTTGTAGCACACAAACTCAGCATTGTAAACGTGTGCATTTGTTCGAATAAGTGCATTGCCATGCAGCAACACCCAATATATGCATTGAAGAAAAGAATGGGACAGTGGAGAAATTATACATGAAGCCTCTGACATTGTTTCTTGTACGCCTCAAGCACTTTTTCCTGTGATCTTGTGCTACAAGCTTTCCTATTCTGCTGCCCTGCTTTACTCAGGGGAGGCGCATTTAGAAAAACATGAATAACTTTGTGCTTGATCACAGGCCAACTCTGTGAAGTAGCAATCAAGTTCATTTCTGGCACATCAGTACTGGACGTGTTGGGCTTGAATGAACGTAATTGTTACAGTGCGATAAAAGGTGACACAACCTACACAGGCTTATAGGACATGTATAGAAGTGCAAGAAACCCACCGCTCTCCAGGTGGAGTTGTCTAATGCTGTGTGCTTAGTAAAAATGCCTATGAAGCATGTTTGCTGGCCATACTTTCTCTACTAGAAAAGTAACGGACGATTAAGTGTCAAAGCTCAATTTAACGATTGAATTTCTCTGGTCTAACCATGAATGGACCGCTGTAGAACTGTTCCTGATTAATTTTGCATTATAATCAATTATTGCTGTGAGGCATCACTGCGTGAATTGTGCTGCAATTGAAACTGCTTGTTCTTTTTCTTCTACTTTCAGGGTCGATTTTGGATTCTCAAAACTTGCAGCTAGTATTCGGTACGTCTTTTCGTGTGCGTATTTTATTCCTTGAAGTGAGTATTAATGTTTTTTTTTTGTCCGAGATGTCACATTTCTGATCTTTGTCTCAATATGACTGGATCAATATTGTAGAACTACTGAATGAAGAACATTGATAAATAAGTTTTTAGGAAACGTGTGTAGTGCGGAGTGCTCAACAGTTAGCACTTTTGTGCTGCCTATTTCAATTTTTGGACTTTTCTTAATTCCCAAAAAGACTGGTGGTCTTAAAATATAATAGTACTATGTAGTTGGCTGAGAATTCAGTCACATATTATGAGGCTACCTGGCAAGTGTAATGCAGCAATAGCAGTTCCTTATGTATCCTTGGGGGTTGTTGTTGTTGTTGTTGTTGTTGTTGTTGTTGTTGTTGTTGTTGTTGGTGGTGGTGGTGGTGGTGGTGGTGGTGGTGGTGGGGGGGTGTTGTTGGCAGATTGTGTCCGCCCGTAAAATTCATTCAAAATTTAAAAAAAGGCTGAAGACTCTGGTAGATAATAGAATATGTAGAAAATGCATGTCACGGACACTCAGTGATTAATGAACTGAGACCTGTAGTGCACAGTGCCTTTTATGGTGCAAGTAAAGGAAGACCTGGAAATTTAATGTGATATTGTATTGACAATGGGGAAGTGTATGTGGCAGCTATAGATTATTACATTCACATTTAAGTGTGGTAGTTTGTAGTCATGGCAAATTTCTGAAATATTCTAACAAGTACTGAAATTCGAAACTTTTCCACTCGCTTTTGTTTAGTAATACTAACAGCTTGTTTTCATGATCTTCACAAACACTGTAGAGCTACACAGAATATTTCTGTGTATTATATGTTGTATATTAGCACGTTTTCTGCGATTTATAATGGAATTAAACCAATAAAGTACATTAAACAATTGAGTTTTTATAAACTGTTCCTCAAGTAAAGTATAAGTTTGTCATGCAAGGACCGATGTTTAGCGGGACCGAGCATAGTGTGCCTTGAACATTCCCCGTAAGTCCTCTGTAGGCTCATGATTTTTGCGCAGCAAGATTGCATGCACATAAAGAATTACGGAATAGCATGCCTCCCTTTTTTCATCTAAATAATACCTGTTATTCATGTTTGAGCAAAAGGGTAGGGTCTGCCGAAACATAATTCTTTTTGAAACTAAAGTGTCTGTAGAGAATCTTTGTCAACTGCCAAATATACAATAAATTGCAGATATGCTGCGCTAAAGTTCAATTTGTTTGGATGAGAAGAGTTAGAAGGAGGGGGCAACCTATTATATCTCAGTATTATTTTTTGTTATGCTATGGCCGTTTTTGTATTGCGTTGATCTCTCAATAAGGATTGAGAATGTTAATTTACTTGAGATGCTCCAAAGTACCTGTTTTCAGAAACATAGGTGTTTATGTTCTTTCCTATTTTTGTCATGATTTTTTTATAATGGTGAGACTTGCACTTTCAGAAGTAAAGCCCCTGGATCGCCATCAATCAGTCGACCAATCAGAACTGAGAGTGAGCACAGCTGTCCAGAGTGCGATGAGGTAAGATCAGTTCAAATGCTGACAGCATAGTAATCAGAGCTTTGATAATATTTTATAATTTTTGATAATTATATTATGTTGTTTTGTGGACGTAAGAGAGTACAGGCTCTTTTTAAAAGGTGCTATATGATGCTGTTTCTGTGTTTGTCTATCTTAAGTCCTGTACTTCTGGCCATTATCAAATGAACAGTTTGTTGCGCAAACCTCAGCATGCAATGTTACAAGCTAATCGTGAGGATTGATGAATGTTACTTTATGAGTATTGTTTGGTCTTTGCTTTGGTTTGAGATGTTCATGTCACATTTTTTGGGATTTTATATTCAGATGCGTTCTACCGTAAAGGTTTTAAAGGAAGCTATTGGTGTGGCAGAAATGTATGTATGGGTTTCTTTCATTCCTTTTCTATGATTTTATGATTTGAGTCTTATGAGCAATGTTGAGAAGCCCTCTGTATCATTTCAGTGCTTGATGTTAAAAAAATATCCCGCTTGTTTTCAGCAGATTTTTGATGATTTTTTCTTGAAAGATACCGTACATATATGTATATATTTTAAATCAATTCAATTTGTTATTAAAAATCAATTCAATTTGTTATTAGAAATCAATTCAGTGGGACGTCCATATGGCTTGACCGTGAAATCTGGTGAAATTGTAGCTTGCATATTGAAATTTGACTAAAATCTGTATATTGAAGCTCCTGGTTATTCAGTTCTGTTGGCATGGTAAAATCTTCTCCAGGAGTTAATTTTAGAAAAGGTGTACACTTGTTCTGGTGGTATCAAATTCAAATCTGACGAGTCCAGACTGTTCTGTACAGGCATTTCATTAAACGTTTTGCTTTTAATGAATGTGCTGTTGTTGTTTTAGGGAAATTTCCACTAGAGATGAAGTGATTCAGAGCTTACATGAACAACTCAGGTGGGTTATCATGGATGTTTTTAAAAAGAGAGGTTTTGAGATCTCTGTTGAAATATGTTATCAACATGTCTGTCTGACTTGTAGCGTATAATGCCTTGTTTTTGTCTTACTGCTTCTCTAATTTATTTCTGTTGGTGCGTGTGTACACCTGTCTCCAAGTGATATGTATGTCTATACTCATCATACTCGTTTTTTTTTTAGATGGCTTTCTGAGGATAGATCCAATGTATCAGAAAGGTAAGTTTGTGAGATACTGCAAGATAGTGTTGTTGTGAGGATGTTTGGTCTGCTTTCTCTGTCTGACAGACCAGTGGTGTTTGAGCCGTAGGTTAGCTTTTTGAACCTCCCTCAAGAGACATCGTTTTGGTGTAGTGTGTATCAATAGTTATGTGAACATCCTAAACATCACCCATCACCAATGTTTTTCCTGGATAACCGCTCCGCAGATTTTTCTGAAATTTGGCATGAAGATCGAGATCAAAAGTGATGGAGTGGGATTTTCTAAAAAAAGAATTTTTGTCAGATTGCAGATTACAATTTAGGTCAAAATATTTGTTTTTGTCAAAATATTTCAAGATCTAATCATTCTTTTTTTGTACCCTTCGCTGTGAAACTTCAGAGCAATATAATTATTTTAATGATATTATAAGTTCGGCTTATGGGTGGCAATTAAGCTCCATAATGGTGATTTTTAGAGTCTTTTCAAATTATTTCTGGAATGTTTCATAAATTTATTGTAGTTTTTAGCGTGAACCTTAATAAGGGAATTATGGCCAATGTTATGGGATATGTCTGAGACAATTCCCGTTAGGATTAGGTGTGGCCTTTTTTACCATAATGGCCCAAAACGACTATGTTTATAAATTTGATTTGAATCTGAGGGGAAACACTGTGAACATTTATGAACCACATGCCTTACCAGGGGGGAATGTGAATCTGGTTGCGGGTGGTCATTTGCACACAAAAATGGGTATTTTCAGGATTTTTTCAAAATGTATTTCTAGAGAAGTTCATGAGTTTCTTGTAGTTTTTGGTGATTTTGATTTTGCCTAGTTAATTAGTGATCTCGTTGGTGATTGACCTCAGACAAGAAAATGATCTTGTTTCTGGGACTAATATGACTCTTACTGTTGAAAGAATATTTACATGCCTGGCTGACATCGTCTGGTGTCATACTGACCAGCCTCACATGTGAACTACGACTCATTTTATAGCTCTTAGCTGTTGACAGACTTATTTACTGAGTTGCACTGAGGAAATGTATTTACTATTGGCAAGTAGATGAAATTTTCTCTCTCATGTTTCCTTTTTGTTGCTTGCTATTCATTGATCATGCCTGCCTAGACTGATTCCATTACTTCATTGAGTATCGTTGGAAGTTTGCATTGCTGCTTCCATCTTTCAACAGCATGTCTGCATTGTGTGTTGTCTGCTGCCCTTGAACTTGATCAGTGGAAACCTGGTGTACTCAACACTTTATATCAGATCCAGTTTCCCTTACAATTGTTTTCCCACATATATTTTGAATAGTGCTAGGTAACTTGCTGTTGAGTTTTCCAGACATTCAGTTCTCCCACGATGTCAGCACTTTCTTGTACTAGTCATCTTCTGTGTGAATGGATGACTTCTTGTTTATAGTCTA
>JAOBRC010631342.1:0-10791 GCA_027575255.1 Scolionema suvaense
CGCCTCGGGAATCCCCGATCGGCCTCATCAGGTGTGGCTTAGGGGTGGTTAGGGGTGACCTAGGGGTGGTCTAGGTGGTCTAGGTGTGGTTAGGGGTGGTTTAGGGGTGGCTTAGGTGTGGTTAGGGGTGGACTAGGGGTGGTTAGGGGTGGTCTCCTTTAATAATGTACGTGACATCATCAGGGTAGCTTCAATTTATTGTCTGAATTAATTTCCCCAGTCTTTTCAGGAAAAAAACACACGTAGAGTGGTTGGTTTTAGTTCCAATTCCAATTTCAATTCCATTTCCAATTCCTCATTCCAAATTCCGTAGTTTACAAATACCCGGGACTGCGTTGTGCCTGAATGTGAAATGCCCCTGCTGCATGGCAACCTTACATGCACCAAGGACATACGCTGCAGTGCAAGGGGACTTAGTACAGAGCACACCAGTGGTTTCTGTACTGACATGCAGTGGCACAGGTTGGAGGGTGAAGGCAAGAGAACGAGAGTTGAACGGATGTGAAATGATAGCAAGGAAGGCAGCATGGCTAGGACATTACGCCAGGAAAAGTCGCTCTCAATACACTTTTCCAAGGCTATCCGTTTACCTAGCACTCACACATTGCATGCCTGAGCGTGATCATGCTCGGCATCTATTTCCCTTGAAGTGGTCGAAACTAACTTCTTGTATTCATAGCAGCCTATTGGCGGAACATCCCTGATTGGTGCCGTGCCTAACCCAGCCTTATCAAGTTGAACAGGCCCAGGGATCTTGTGATATACAAGCTCCTGTTCTGTCGTTTTAGAAGCAGCAGAGGCATGCCAAGTGTCAGCAAAAACCGGGATATTTGCACTAGTATATATGGAACAATTTAAAATCGATAGGAAAAATAAAAAGCCAAAATAGCCAAATTAACCATGCTGAAACCAACATTTGCAGAACCAACAAAAAAACAAATTGTTACAGCAAGTTAATAAAATAAGCGGCAACAAAAAAAGCAAAGAAACAAATTCATAGACTTGAAGTTCCTTATCTATTTAGAAAATATGCCATGCGCTGAATAATGAAGATTCAATTCTTTTGTTTAACCTTTTCCGCAAACACAAGGAGCCCAGGACGACTCGCAGGATTCCTTCTTGCCATCGTGTTCATGATGCACTTGTACATTGTACTGGGAACAGTAGTAAATACAAGATCCCTCTCCAAGATCAAAGCAGAAAGGCTGGTAGATACTCCTTATCTGATATACGAAAACCAAGAAAAAAGTTGGTCATCACATATAACAGACAGAAACATCTTCTTTGAACTGAGCACTTCAAAGCTGCATATTTCAAAGAATAACACTTCAGCTCTTAGTCCCGCATTGCGTCAAATGTAGATTTGGACAGTTCCTAAACAACTGTTTGAGGAAATTAACAAGTTTTCATTGTGCAGTACCTAACAAATAATATTTTCAGTCGAGTCGGTTTGATACTAAAATCCAGAATATATCAAGAAGTTACAAAAACTACACGAAATGGATGGCGTGAACTGCACACAACAGCTCGTGTCTCATCCGGAATGGAAATAAAACATTGTGCCTGTCACATGTTAGACATTGGAAAAACCCGATATCCCTAAGGATGGCACTCACGATTTTCATCTGCTTTGTCCTTCTATGTGCCATTTCCAGCACCATGACCATTCCAATCTTTTACTTTCTTTGGGCTTTTTGTTTTGTCTGTGCTAAGTTTGTTTGCTTCTTTGCTGTCCATATCTGCAGCCCATATCTATTGCTCTAAATCAAAGGTTTTATATGTACTATATAGTAGATATATAAATGCATCATAACATCAATAAGTAAAAAGCAACTAAGGAGGAAACAAACAATCCTGGATGTGTCATTTACAGAGGAATCTGTTCATGTGACAAAATGTATGCAGCAGAGACAAAGCAAAATGTATCGGTCAGATGGAAAAAAACATGAAAATCCCAAATATAAGACAGAGCCTGGCATGCACCTTATTGAACATACTGCACATGAGAAAACTGAGAAGGTGTTTCAAGCCAGATGTGAATGTTCGTTTTAAGATCGTCACCACTTCAACAAAAATGTCTTTCTTCACGAACAATAAAGATAGAACCCTTTTATTTAACAAGTCAAACGTATTTTACTGCATTAAAGCAATATACCGCTCTAAAACCATATTTTTTTCTTGGTGATAGATCTGGCGAAAACATGAACACTGGTTTTTATTTGAGCAAGAAAGCTTCAGCGGTTCTTCTGCAATGTCACTTTAAAGTTTGATATTTTCCACTGTTCCTCTGATTGTCTATTTTGCTCATTAGTGACGTCATATAAGACCGTTTCTAAGGTCTATGGTGTTCCTCAGTAACTGAACATTAGAAGGATTCCTCTTAACGCTATGAGCAACATATTACACCCCTCTTTGAGATATAGCAAAATTTAGACTCGCACATCTATTCAATGAGTAGCAATCGAAAACGTAAAGTGAGATAATTTCACTTGGTCTGACCATGCGTCATGCATAATTACTGTTGAGAAGCAAAATGGTAGCAAGCCAGAATTCTTCCGTAACTTTGAAAGGAGATATCTCTGGAACTACAACAGCTTTTTCATGAAATAAAAAGCTACAGTCATGTTTTTGAAGGCTCTGTTACTACCCAAAAAATCATTTTAGACTGGTATATTGCTTTAACTGTCCTGGCTGGTCAGCATCTTACATAATAGATAAAACTGAAAGAACACTCTTTGAAAGAACACAGAAACATGCATGGGATGATAAAAACAGTGTTGCTTACCAACATTCACAGAAATGTGACAATTTTCAACATATCAAAAATTTACACCATACGTACAGTAGCTTATTCTTAGCTGATTCTGGTCCTGCTCCATTAACTCAGAGACCATATTTCATTGAATCTGTGTGTGATAGCACCCATGTAATTGATTCTTCATACAACTGGAACATTTTGCTCTTAAAGAAGCTTTAGCTGTAAAGAAATTGGGTCCCAAGTTGAACACTGGACTTAAGACATCTAAAGAGCCTCAATTGTTTTGAAGCCGTTATTCAGCATTAAAACATTTTGTGTAATTACCTGCCTGTTGTTTGATAGCTTACCTTACCTTGTAAATTCTACTGTCACTTAATGTGCTGGTCTTCTTGCCCTGATGATGGCCTTGAAAGAAGGTTGAAAATTTGGCTAATATTGTAAGTTGTCTCTGCATCTTAAATGATCTGAACATCAGATATCGTGATGCATCTATTCATAATTGCCTTTATCTTATATTTTCTCAAGATATCGGATGACAAAGAATTCTCCATCCCCACAATGAGAGAACATTTCTAATCATCATCAAGTACACTCCTGTAAAGAAACTTAAAGGAAGGGTAACGTCAAAAATGAAATTTTGACAATGGATACCTAACTAGCTAGAGCACACCAAAACGTGACATTTACTTTTTATTTCATGGCAAAAGCTTGTGTAGTTTTGGAGATATCAAGCCCCAAAGTTCAGTAGCTTCCATGTTGCCTTAAATTATGCATGATGTCGCTTGTGTACCACTGAAAGTACCAAACTTTGCTTCCAAAATACTCACTATCGAATAGCTTTGGAGTATTTTTTCTTTCATTTTATCATTAAGCTGGATAATATGTCAAAGATTTGTTTCAGAAATATATGATCTAAGTATAGGTAATGAGTTGCAATGAGGACATGGTAAAGCTTAGCTATGGTACACCAATGACATCATCAAAATCAAGATGGTAGTTACTAAGCTTTGAGGCTCGATATCTCCAGAACTACTCAAGCTCCTGTCATGAAATAAACACCATCTGTCATGTTGTGATGTGCTTTATCACCCAGTAAAATGTCATTTTTGATGTTACCCTTCCTTTAACTGAGAATCTTTGTGTTAGATCAAAGAAAACGATTAACCCATTCGACCCCCTTCAACATACAAAAATATTTTCCGACAAAAAATGCCATACCCAAACTGAACACCAGACTCAGCAATACAGTTGAATGATCTAAAGATACCTACTAATGCCATCCTTTTACATCAAAAATTTACAAAAGCAGATTCTTGTCGCATAATTACTAGTGCTCCCATGTTTCGCACCAAAAATGACCACAGCTTAAAGCACATATCTCAAAACCTTTTCAAAACACACACTAAAAATGATGTTTTTGTTACATAACTATATCGAAAAGCCCAGCTGCCAAACAAAGCTTTTCCCAGGAATGAGACATGATTGATAACACTCACCGTAACACTCACAGCACAACTTTCAAAGAGCTAATGAACATTTCTTGTTCATAATATAAGCAGCATTTCCCCCAAAGCTCAATCCTCAAAATCACAGAAAGCTAATGAAGCATTTTGCACAAAATCTATAAAAGCACATACAATGATTAAAACTGCACATAAGGTTCACATCAAAAATAGCAACAAAATGATCAGGAGTTCTATATATTCCCCCATTTTTCGTCAACAAGAATTTTCTCAGATACGACACATGGTCAATACCATCACTACAATTGCTCTGTACCTACAGTAATGGATCTTCAAGTGCTTTGCAAGAAGGCAACAAATAGCAATTTGGGGCATGAATTGCCACCCGTAATCTGAAAAATTTTCTTTTTTCAAATAACCAGTTGCTGTGTCGGTGCCAGTTCAATACCTATTGAGTGGATGGCTCTCTGTTTTAATGTTGTCTCCATTGCAATTAACAAATTTGATTCTTGACGCGCATTCCAGCCATTGCTACAATATATAGCATAAATTATTAATAGCCATGCCTTTGTTCTGTCTTTGCGAGATTTCGCTAATTTTTTAAGCAAGCTGCGTAACATTAGCACCCAAAATTAGCAGACCTACAATCGTTGCCAATATATCTTTGCCAAAATCAGATTGGTGAAGATGTTTTGGCAATGGTTCAGAGCTTTTTAAATTAGGCACGCTTGTAGCGTGCGCCATACATGCGCCATACGTGCACCATATCCCTGATTTAGGGGCACGAATTTTCGTGCACCATACCTCAACTCCCTCTCTTCTCATTCCCCTGTCCTCTTCCCAGTTGCACAATTTGTGTCTCTGTGTAATAAAATTGTGATTCAAGCCCATATACGCTGCACGTTTTTTGTCACGTCTTGCATTTCATTTAATTTTCCCTGCCTGCGATTGAATGAGAATTACCTGATAACAGATGCTCCGCCTCCGCATAGCGGGCCTGCTGCCTATTCGCTGTACTACGGAGGTTGTTTTCTGAGCATAGAGACCAGGGCAGCAAGCCCCTCTATGCGAAGAACAACATCTGGCACTAGGTCAAATGAGAAAGAATATCCCATGAATATTCTTGGCCACCAAATAGTTCCAGGGCTTAAGGTTTTGCGGAGGAAAAGACGCAATGCAATTAAATTCAATTCTGTATAATACCCGCACCTCAAGTAAATATGTGAGATCTGCAGTATAGTCCGTACACGCAACTTAGACAAATATGACTGGAAAAACAGGAGACATGTTGGGAGTCACTGTCTGACAAAAAATATAGATGGTGCATGCGTGCGCCATACATGGCTATGAGGTGAACATATTTTCCTACTCCTAGATTTAGAACTTAAAAAGCCCTGTGGTTCTCTGAAAATTTCAAAAAATTTGACCAGGGCAGGCGACTAAAGAAATCAAGTTATATATTAGTGAGTGGTGCAGGAGGCAAAAAAAGTTTTTTTGGAGGAAATACAATCTACCAGTCTTATTCTTGCACTTCAGAACAGTACTACAATGCTCAACACCCGGTAAGGCCGCACCTAAAAGTCTTGAAACATTACGTGGTGATAATGAACCCACTCAGGAGGTATTGATAGTAAACCAAACACATTTACTGCCTTGTGTTCTAACCATTTGTAGATATCATAACGACCACAACATTTCCCTATTTTTCCTTGTAAATCTTTGAGCTTCCATAGATGAACCACTAGGCACAAATATAAGTAAGTCTGAACACGTAAGAAAACCTATATGTTACCAGATGAAAGTGCACAATACATAGCATGGACATGTAACTCAAAGGCAGTGACTAAGGCTAACACCAGCAGTATCAGCCTAACAAAATAAGCACACTTGTTTCATGCAAACAATGCCAAAAGGCATTCTAAAATTTCTAATTAACTTCCAGCCATCATAGGTGTCAATATAAGGTAAATGTCCATAATTTTAAATAAACCAGATATCAGACATCTAAATGCAGGTGTATATAATGATTGAACATCTAATACTATAACAGCCCTTCACAAAACGCATGTACGAACTGAGAGCAAAATAGAAAAATTGACATATCAATTTCAGGTTCCCAGCCCTAGAAGCCGCAGGTCTATTGCAACAAAGGCGGCAAAAAAAATGCCGTCGGTAATACTTCACCACTCAAACTAGGGGAAGCTATCAATAAATGTCTTTATATCACTTCTTCAATATTTCTTACGTATAAGTTGTGTTTTGAATCTCCGTAACGTAAGCTACTTTTATCGTTCTGCTGCTGGCATCCTATTCAACGCTGCATCCGACCAGGTAAACAAATCAATTAGCAAGCAGAAGCAATTCCCGCATGTCGATCGATTAGATAATCTATGTCAATCGAGTGATCGCTCAGCGTACATTCCTTTCTAAACACATGCCAGCTGGCGTTGGTCTGATGTGATAATCGCGTGTTCTGTCGATCGCTGCTCAGAGTAAACATTATCAATATTAGCACCAGTCTTCAGTTCTGGAATTCGTTTCATTACACGCCGTGACTTTTTTTTCGTAAGATTAACGACAGGTTAATTGGTTCCACCATATCGCTGTTGGTTATAGATAAACAGCGTTACCGAGGTCTGTTTGTTCCCTTTCATTATTTGGAAACTGCTGCAGGTTATCCTGCGCTGGTTCTTACTCTTGACTCCCTGTGAATCAAACAGCAAATTCTTCTTGCAAGATGGCGGCTGGACGATGTCTGCATCGCAGATAGGCAAAACAGCAAGGCAAAGATGCGGAGGAGTAGTACGCTGTTTGTTTCTGGATTCTACTGGAAAATACAGCGTACTTATAGAATAGAATTCTAATACCTACTCATCAATTTCGCTATGGAAAGTTTCTCTTTCATTTTATTATCGAGTAAAACTGCTTGGTTAGGAGCATGATGCTTTCTGTTATGGGAAAGTGTCTTTCAAGGGAAATTTAAGTGCCGTCGTGTGCCGTCGCTCTTTTTGAAACCTGGCGGCAATTTTTTCGCCGTCGCCCAAAGTCCTAATTGCGAGGGCTGGGCTTCCTACAAACTCTTGTACTAAATGCAAGTTGCATAATGCCTGTGAACATAACGACCTCCAGTCCAAAAACAGGTAACAGCACAATAACGCAACTCAAAAGACAACACAAAAAGTCAAAATTAAAATTAATGAAATCAAAATAGCTTAAACAGACATGAGTCCCGCTTTTGTCATTTGCTGAAAGTACATCAAAGAGCTCTAGCCAAATAGCCTCTTGCAGCTTCAGGAGGCACAGTAAGCTCAGATAAGCAAACTTTGCCAGAATTCTCAACTAACAATACAACTAAAAGTTGCATTCAGGGTCTGAAGTGAGAGGGAAGTATCACTCTTGTTCTCCTCGCGGCACTCCTCTGAAAAGTGCAAGAAGATTTCAATTTTGATAAACATTTCTGACATGTGGGTCACTATTGATTGGAACCATCTTCACATATTAAAATACAGTAGCCCACGTTTCGGATACTGTATATGCTATTTATTAGGCCAAGGAAAATTGATTGTCAGAATAGCGTAAAACACGCGTACCATGAATTTCAAGCCGCATTTCTCTATTTTCGACAGGATTTACCGCATTTTCATGTTTTATTTCTTCCAATTAAATTTTATCCATAACCCTGTTACCCACGTACCTTCCATTCTAATTGAGTAATGTTGACTATCAACAAAGAATCATCCTGTGGGATTGTTGAGAAAAAATTATTTCATATGTTTTGCAACACCATAGTTACCTTTTGTAGAGCTGCCAAATGTTACTTGTCTATCCGCTAACGGCTGAAGCCGTCGCTCACTGTCCAGCTAACACTTCGAAAAGACTCATTTTCCAGGCACATTGCATGCCAGTCAGATGAGATGACCTTTATTAGCAGTTCGACGGTAATTATGATTTCAGATAAAAGCCTGTCCTTGATAGTGATCGCCTAGTCTAGAAAATATACTTCGTTGAATAAAATATTTTATGAACTCTGTATTTGGCATGCTTTTGGCATTCAAGTGTCTTGGGTTTTGGAATTGAAAATCGAGTGAAAACATTCCCTATCTGGTCAGCAATTTGTCTTTTCCATCATTGCAGGTGAGCTGCGTAAATTCTCGGCAAGTTACCGTTGAACAGGAACAAGGGCCAAACACGGCAGGAAAGAAGCTCCATTGCTAGAAATGAAGAAAACACTAGAAGAACTGGTAGCAGGGCAAAAAGAAAGAAGGCACTGCATAAAAGATCAATCATTTTTGACTGACTAGCCAGAGCTCTACATGTTTTTCAGATGAAGTTAAGAACACATCATGCAAGATCAAGCGTTGGCAAGCTACAGGGTTTGAACATATGGAAGATGAATGCGAAAAGGCTTGCGAGGACGCAAGCCTCATTTTGGTTGCAAAATTTAGAGGTAACATGGCTGCACGAGGTAGCCACAAGCGAATGTGACTACAACGATGAACTTGACTTGGAAGTCAGAGCGTTTAACATCTGAGGGTAGACTCCCTCGCAGAATCAGCTATGAAGCAAATCTCTGAATAAAATAAACAATCCGCATTCCACATTTGCATTTTTGTCAGGTTACGCTATTCTGACAATCAATTTTCGTTGGCCTTACCATCTGACATATCTTTCTTGCAAATCTGACTCATTTACACTTTTCACCTAAACGTTTACACGTGTTTCCAAGAAGCCATTCTGCCGAAAACATGACACAAACTCTCGATTTTCAATGCTGTACCTACTAGACGGAGGATGCATCCCTATTAGAAGATTACCAAGTGTTAAGAAAAAGAGCTTGGCTTTAGGCAGAATACCAAACAAAAGACAACCTGTGAGATGAATCACTATTGCAACTAAAATCGTAAAGTGCTAGGGCATGATCATAACGCATAAACGTTGGTGTTGGATAAGTAGAATAATCCAGTTCAGAAAGGTTGTGAACCGCAGCTGGTTTATATCTTTTTGGAAAACAGCATCGGGCTAAAAACCAACTGATCGCCCCAATTTCATCAAAGTAATGGCGAGGAGAATGGTTAAGTATTGCCTTCCTATCCGTCTTCTTTTCTAATCATTTGAATGATCTCCACTGAACCATATTTATGCAACAAAAAAGAGAAGATCTTTAATCAGACAACTGGAACTCTTTTCTGTCAACTTTACAGAAATCATTAACTCTCCAAGAGAAACAACTAAAGCTTTCTACTAGATTGGGTTGTTACTCAATTAACTGCTTTGGATATCTAATCATGCCTGGAAGATGCGCCATCAAGCCAAATTTAATTTTGGGATAAGGTTTATTGGTATATAATTCAGTGAACAAATATTTAACAATCTTTAGTGGTGATCTTTCCAAAATCATAAACAGCTTCTGAAAGACTAAGAAAACTGGATTCGCATACAAAAGTATAAAGCATAACTTTAAATTATTTGTGTAATGACATCGCAGCAATTCTTGTGTCTAAATGGGTGAGCATGAGAGCCATCACATTGCGCATGGTAGCGCATTCAATACATAGCAAACACTTAAATACATCTCTAGTGTAGACCATGAGTCCTGAAACTCCGGTTCCTTCCTATGTAACCATCCACAGAAATCGCTGCATCTACAGAAAATGTCTCATAAAAGATTTAGTGAATGCATCATCTTCGAAAAATTTCGGACAAAAAAGGTTCGGCGAAAGGGCTGGTACAAAACTTTCCGTCCAAAATTTTTTGTGGTGAAATTTTAACCTGCCAAAAAGTAAAAATGAGCAAAAATCTACTAAATTTTGAAAACAAGGAAAGGTCATCAAATCAATGCGCTGCAAACTGAGTGCAACAATGAAGTTTCATTCATCCAAGAGAAGCTTCGAACTTCATATGAAACTAAATCGGCCAATTTGTGCAAAAATATTCCTCAGTTGGACATTTTCCCTGATCTCAGAGGGACCTAACATGGAATTTAATGAATTTTTAAAGCGCCGAAAATTGGCGAAAAGCCACCGAAATTTTTCCGAAACAACCGAGTTTTTGTCCGCAACCTTTTTGCTGAAAGTTTTTTGTCCGAAAATTCAAAATGCCGAAGTTTTCGTTTATTAATGTACCATATGAGACCAAAATCAGCACAGAACACTGTTAGCATAATTTCACAAGAGGGAGTGGCGGGCCTGACATTTTGAAACAAATGCCAAAATCACTGTGCTACGGACGAGAGGCAAATAAAGGGCAATGCCTGATTTGAAGCTTCATCTGCTCATTGCACATCAAACAAATCGCAGAATTAGCGCACTCCTACAAAGAAACTTAATTGAGAATCTTGGTGCTAGATCAAAGAAAGAGATTAAGCCATTGTACCCCCTTCTATACACAAACAAACTATTTTATGACAAAAATTGGCATACCCCAATCAAACACCAGTCTCAACAATACGGTTGAATGATCTAAACATATATACCTTACTATTGTGGTAACCTTGTATATAGTAAAGTGTCCTAATCGTTGCGCAGTCCTAACTATTACGCAAATTTTCAAAATGCTTTTCCGCCCAAATGC
>JAOBRC010631453.1:0-10791 GCA_027575255.1 Scolionema suvaense
ACTCTACACTAATGGCCTCTTGCTTTTGCAAATCTTTCAGCCACATTGTTCCAATCGACAACATCATAGATAGCATTTACGTAATTCGGACGTACATTCTTGTATTGTAAGTAGTATGCATGCTCCCAAACGTCAATACCAAGCAGCGGAATATGACCTAAATACGAAGCCGGAGAGATAAATTAGTAATCAAACAGGGACGCACATCTATTCCAAATTCTAAGAAAACAGCAACCGGCAAAAAGGCGAAGGGATTTAAAGGAAGGGTAACGTAAATATGAAATTGTAGTAGATGACAGAGCACATCAAACCATGAAACTTGGTGTTTATTTCATGGCCAAAACTTGAGTGGTTTTGGAGATAACGAGCCTCAAAACTTACTACCTACCATCTTTTTTTTTCATGATGTCATCGATGTACCGTTGCAAAGCATGACCATTTCCTTACTAACGCATTACATATATTCAAATTGTTTATTTTCTCAAACAGATCTTTGACATATTATCCAGCTTTATCATAAAATGAAAGAAAAAATACTCTAAAGCAATTCAACATTGAGTATTTTAGGTACAAAGTTTGGATAATTTGAGTGATACACAAGTGACATCATGCATCATAAAAAGCAAGATGGTAACTGCTGAACTTTGGAGCTCAATATCTCCAAAACTACAAAAGCTTTTGCCATGAAATAAAAAATAAATGTAATGTTTTGGTGCGCTCTATCCACTGCTAAAATTTCATTTTCGACGTTACCATTCCTTTAAGCTTCTTGAATTCTCAAGACTGTCTTTCACGCCCTTTCGAAAATCTTGCCTAATTTCACGTTGAAATGCCTGGCACATAAAAGAGTAAAAAGATCAAAACAAAAAACAATAAGTTGTGCAATGCGAGATGACGAGGTTTATGGCGTACAAGAACAAATAAAAACAATTTTCGTTTAATTCTCGATGGTATTCGGTCAACTCTGAAAAGTCGTCATAATTTGGAACTACAGCGAGACGAATATTGCAATGAATCTAAATTTTAAAACCTACTTTTTACTACAAGAAACATGCTGGAACAGTCGACGAAGCGTTTCTTAATTTTATTGGGACACGAGTTTGAATTCTTGGTTGTTTGATTTTCGTCCCACATGTTTCCTCAGTGATTGTCTCGTTTATAGCATTTTCCAAGACAAAAAGTAGCGTCAAAACGACCAAAGTGAAACCAACCAAACCTGCATATCTAAGGCACCTTTTGATGAATGGCAGCGCACGACTTACAGCAGGTGTAGACATGCAAGCCATTCCTTTATACTACTTAAATTCATTTGTCTTTTTTTTTGAGAAACGTGAAAATTTTGAGCCAATACTACATGTGCGTAATCATGAGAAAAAATAATTTTTCAAACAAGAATATCAAAACACTAAGTCTACTAAACACAAAAAATGATGACGTCATCATTAAAAAATATTTATAGGGGATAGTAATTTCAGGGGAAAAATTGGGAAGCTGTTTCTGTCGAACTTGTGTGCCATATTTCAAAGGTTTCTTTCAAACAAGATCTAACACTCTTGATCACAAGTTCGTTAATGTAGCAACTGATACAAACAACAAATAACAGTAAAATATGTCGTTAATCTTAAGATTCACACCAAAAATTGAAAAACACTTTTGAACTTGAAACATTTCAAAAGAACTCCCAAAAATGGCAATCTTCAGGCATAAATTGCCAACCGCAAGACCATCACAAATTTCTCCAGATACGGTTCACAACATTATTACTCTTACATAATTACATAAATTACAAGAAACTAACGAATCTTTCTTGAAATACCTTGAAAAAACCAGCCATTTTTTATGTAAGTCGTCACAAGAGACCCGAAACAGATTTCTCCAGATATGACACATGATTCATAACATTTGTAGTGTTTCCGTTAAAATTTGCATCAAAATTTCTAAAACACTGATGAACCGTTCTTGGCATACCCTAAGAAAATAAATTTTGCGCGGATGGGGCAGTTTTCGCGGATTTATTTTTGTGAATCTGGGATTTGCAGGGAAATGTGTGGAAGTAATTTAGCATATGCACATCAAAGAAAGAAAAGGAGAAAGTTACCGACAGGGAAATTGGGAAAAAGAACGAGTCCGAGAGCATTGTTATTCATCAACGATCATAAAACCAGCTGTGCTTGCTTTTGTGCAGCCTAAAACTTCAAGTTGATAAATTTTGCATGGATTTAACTTTGCGAATTTAGCAAAAAATCACAAAATTCGCAAAAGTTAATCCACGCAAAAAGAAATGCCCTGAAGGTATTTTGAACAATCCCTAAAAACTGTCATTTCGGGCGTAAATTGCCACCCGCAAGCAAAACCAGATTATCCCCAGATACGACAAGTAGATCACAACACACCTAGTGTTTTTCCTAACATTCACAGCAAAATTTACAAAAAAGTAATGAAACATTCTCCAAATCTTTGGAAAAATCTTTTGGATATTGTTGGTTGTCACATGGCCACACCCAAACCAAAACAATGGGAATTTTCCCAGATACGCTCCATAACCCATCACATTAGTAAGAATGATCCATCAATTCACACCAAAAATTATGAAAAACCAAGGCTTGTCCTTGAAATAATTTGCAAAAACTATCAAAACGGTCATTTTTTTACCGTTAATTACCATATGCAAGCTGAACGAAAGTTTTCCCAGATATGAAACATGGCCCAAAACATAACTAAAACATAAGCTATTGAATGGATCTAAAATTCTTTCGAAAAAAACTCTAAAAATAGCCTTCTTTGGCAGTAAATCGCAGCTACACTATAGTATTCCAATTATTGATTTTGACTTTCATGCCAAATTGCAGAAAAATTTATTGAGCGGCTACCCAGGAAAAAATATAGTGGATGGACAGACAGGCCTCATTTTATAGAAGTCATCTGTTAAAATGGGAGGTCAAAAGAGAAATTTAGAGCGCCTCCTTGATAGAGCAAACTTCAACTTTCAACAGAAAAAACAACAGCAACAACAAAAAACAAGTCACAGCAGTACTAGACTCCCGCAAACTTAACTGAGATTTGCGATCAAAGAAAAAATAAGACATGAGCCACAAGATTGACACCAAAAATGACGAAAACTAATAATGTGTTTTTGAAATATTTCGAAAAAACCCTGAAATCAGTAATTATTTGACATAAACTGCCACCCGCACACTGACCAACATATTCCCAAGAAATAAGTCACGGGTCAAAACATGTTGCCTGTAATACTCACACCAAAAATGACAAAAAAACCGACCCACAGTTTTTGACGCATTAGGAAAAAACTCTTAAGACACAAATTACCACCCGCAAGGATAACCAGATTTTTTCTCCACGTGTTGCACATAGTTCATAGCATACAGAGTTGCCCCTAAGAGTCACACCAAAAATGACAAAAACAGATTAACCATTTATAACTTACTGGGAAAAAACCCTGAAAATCACCAGTTTTGGACATAAATTGCCACCCGCAAGCTTAACAAGATTATCCGGAGACATGGCACATGATTCATAACAAGCATAGAGTTGCCCCCGCTATTCACACCAGAAAATAAAAAAATCGGATGAAAAAAAACAATGAAATTTACCATTTTGGGACACAAATTGACACCCGTAAGTCAAGTGCGAATTTCCTCAGACGTAGCACATGGTTCCTAACATGCGTTGAGTTGCCCCTAATATTCACATAAAAATGACAAGAATCGGATGAACAGTTTTTGACATATTTGGAAAAAAAAACATGAAAATCGACATTCTTGATATGTATATATATTGCCACCTGCAAGCCGAACAAGAATTTTCCCAGATATCACGCGTGGTTCAAAACATTACTATTGCCCTGAAGTTTCACACCAAAAATTACAAAAAACTAATGAATGGATGTTGAAATAGTTTGAAAAAACCCTAAAATGGCCCCTTAGGGGCATAAACTACCACCTGCAAGTCAAATAAATTTCTGACACCGTCACTTTTCCTCAATTATGGACAGTCACCTTCACAGTAAAAGTAAATTCCAGAAAAATTCATAGAGGGGTTATCTAGGAATATGCATAGGTGATGGATGGACAGACGGACGGATGGACAGGACTCATTTTATGACTGTTCTGCTAAAGTGAGAGTCCAACAAACAAGTAAACAGAGTGCTCCGTCGCTTTAGTATTGCAATGCCCATTATATTATAGCATACACATCCCCAAACCGGAAAATTCTTTTCCAGTATAGCTTCACAATCTATAATACATATAAGCAAGTCATTCTAGGGAAATTTGCTAGCTTGTACTGCTAGAAACTTTCTCAGACATTACTTTTGTGATTTATGATTTGTCAAATCTTTCTGCTTACAACTTTTTTCTAAGTCCAATTAAATCACAAATAAATTCTTTATGAATCTATGGCATTTCACACCAACAGTAGGCAGGGGTGGCAGATCATCCATGAATGTACATCCATCTTTGCTCTATCAAAGGGTGCAGAAATAATTATTACGAGCCAGTACTATATATACTTTTGCTTGTGTCAGAATTTGTAGCTTGGCGCAAGCTTTTCATTTATTTGAAAAAATTCCTTCTCTTAGTCGGCAAAAGGCATGGTTAACGAATAGCTATGTTAGAGTCTTTGTGATCCTTCCTCACATCTTTGTATATAAATATTAAGTGCAAAAGCTAAGTCATTAGAAAATTGCCAAATTCATGCCCAGTTCCTCCCACAGATAGGCCAGGAATGGTATACATTTGATCAAAATCATTGAATAAACCTACGCAAATAGTAAATCCTAGGATGCCAAATAGCACCCATAGCTCCTCTGTCTGTCTGTAAATATCATTAAAAAGTCCTGTAAAGTAATCAGCATCTGACTAGACAACGTACTTTAAAGGAACACAGTTGTGAATTTTTTTAATTAGCCGGCAGTATCAGCATGCCCATTTACAACGACTCAACATCATGCTGAGAGGTGACCCAATCTTCTACTACCTTAAGAGGATAAACTTTTGCATGGATATATTTTTGAGAGGCCAATTTTGGAGCATTTCACGTGGACTAATTTTTTTTCGAATCAGGTATTTGCAGGGTAAAAGTGTAGAAGTAATTTAGCGAATGTACATCAACGAAAGAAAAGGAGGAAGTTACCGACATGCACATTGAGAGTAAGAACAAGCCCGAGCTAACTGGTTTTGATTTATTGTCGAAGTTGGGTTTGGTTTTGGTCAGGTTCATTTTCATTTTGATAAATTTTGCATGGACTAATTTTGCGAATTTAGCAAAAATCCTTAAATAACTCTCCTTAAGGTAAGTCGGAGGTGTCCGAGTAAAGGGGGCAAGCAGATTATTCTGCCAGCTAATAAACTCGACCCTCCCTTTCACCCACAAAGGAGCAGCTTGGATCTCAAGCGGCCTGAAGGAGTCGTATGTCCTCTGGGTGTAGATGGATAAGCCATGTGAAGGATGAAAGCTGGTCAACCAGGCATCAAAAAGGAGGATCAAGAAGCATTTTGAGGGACGAACCATAGCATAGGTCAATTGCCATAGTGAGTTCGCTTCGACCAGCTCCATGCCTGGGAAGGATGGAGTTCCAAAATCAACAAGAGCCAAGGCTTAGGCCTGTAAGATTCATGCATGCTACTTTATTTCAGAACACCTTCAAATCACCTTCATACAAACAATTTAAAGCTTTAAATTACATTAAATGTTTCTTTACCGCAGATACATTGTATAACGGTTGAAATCAATTCACTGGCGATTGCATTAAATTGCCAAAAATGTCTCAACAATTTGTCTATATCACTAATATACTGCGTGGAAACCTTCTTCTAATCACCGTAAATTGCCACAAATTTCTTGTTAAATCAAAGGTGATTATTCGTCACGAACATTTCACACGGACAGCATGTTGTTTTTGTTGCGCAGTGGTGCCAGAAGCAAGCCAATTTGCAGAAGCGACCTTGTTCCAGGAATTTGATTTCTTTTCCGCGTTCAACGACTATACACACGAAGGTGTTTTTCAAAAACTGCATCTGGCCACATTCACTACTATAACATATTCCTGTTAGCTTAGCTAGCATTGGCTGCATGACAAATCTGGACATATCCTTTTCAGTTTCATGCCAAACCGGAGCCCTTTCCAAAGATTCATCGTTAGCGCGCCAATCAAATACAGTGATCCGAGAGCCTCATCTTCTGGGTTTGCCAGCATGAAATTTGAGCGAAGGTAGACGCTTAGACAGAATAATAACTACCGCAGCCTTCACCAATGGAAAAACAACAGGTCAAGTTTTGTGAATACTGGATCCTTCTAAGGTTAGCTGCCTTAGGCGTGACCTGGAAGCACTTTGTGCACAGTTGGAGCACGCTCACTAAGGCCGCAATTGGGCGAGTGTGCATTCTGGTGCAACCTGAGAGTCATTGTTGCTTTTTCTGCCAACTGCCAGACACGACGAGGAAAAAGTGCGGGAGACCCTGAAGCAAATAGGATTCCTGACCATGACACTTCCTGGCCTACACCATGATAGCAAGCTGGACGTCTAAAGCCGAACTTCGCTCCACCTTACAGCAACAACAAGACCCAAGGCTTATGGCCTTGAAGATTTGCGCACTCCATGGAATATACACAGGCCTTCCTTACAGGTAGCAGTGCTGTAAACATAATTATACTAGGTATAGCTGACACTATGTGGCTCACTGGTGCATGAATGACTATTATTGTCATGCTGCCAACAGTCAAGTACATCCTATTTTCCAGAGCGTGGAATGCTAGCACTGCAAAGAGGCATTTACTTCATTTTGCACTGCGTCCATTGCGATTGCCAACTTTGTTGAGAATGATTCAATAAAATCTAATGTTTTTATGCAAACGCATCACTTGATGTCGACAAATTACACTGCCATGACATTGTTTCCGAAAGATGTGTGGCGCGTGCTTCTCCTGTTTAACAGGAATATGCATGCTGCCCAGATCTGCAGATTTACAGCAGCGCTCTTAACAGGAGGTTACACGAATTACATCTGCAAAATCCCTAAACTATGTTATTATCCTGGTGCACATCATCCATCACTTAATTGGGGTGTAGTAGCCCTGCTTCTGTGACGGTACTTCATGCTAAGGACAGTTTAAATTTTGTATCTACTTCACCAATCCATCTTGACTCATGTTGATGCATAAGCAAGCACGTGGACTGACTTGATTGAGTAAATTCTCCTTAAATGCAACGCTAATTGGATAAGCACGAACTCAAAATCCAGTTTTCCAACAAATACAGCTCATATTGAGCATATATACGTACGCACAATAGACCATATGCCTTGCTTACGCTCGGCAATTAGAGTGTAGAAATCTCTGTTCAGAGTAATCTACAGTAAGGGAGAAATTAGGACTAACGACCAGAGGAATGAATGGCATTGACAGTAGATAACTTCAAAATTTCTGAGACGATTAGAATGTATTTAATATAAAAATGGTTGTCTAACTCTTGAGCATTTGAGCAGAACATGGAGTTTTTATTCCTAATAGGTCATTACTGTCAAAAGTTGACCCCATAGGAAAGAATGTTATTAACCCTTAGCCTGTGCTAATTATTCTTTCAAACCTAAAGAAATTCATCCATTTTGCCGATCTTGTAACTGCAATAACTTCTGAACTAAAGAAGGTAGAGGCATTGTGTTTTGACCATTTGCTAGGAAATTCAATGTACTTTATTAAAATATGTACTGAATTTCGCAGTCTTAGCTGCATCCGTTTCCAAGCTATAAGCATTTGAAGTAAGCATGGTGAAAAAACGTAAATCTAAGTTATCCGTCGTCTAAGGTTTAAACAATTAAGTCCTGACAAAAATTCCAGGCTTTTCATGCTCCCGTGCTTCAAATATAGACTTCGACTGAACGTGTTTATCTAAGAAAGAGAAGGCCTACCCCTATGCTGAGAAAAGAATGTAAAGAAAGTACACATTCTTGAGGGGCACAAAAGAAAAAACCTCTACATGGTGTGTCCTGGGTCCTGAGTCTCTATGAAGTGTGGGGAAGCGGACTATCCCGCCATCTACACATACGGAGACTTAAAAGTGGTTCCAAAGATCGAAGCCGTCCTCATGGCGCTGGTGGGCTCGGGTGGCGACAGCATGATGGTCGAAGTTTGGGTAAGAATGAAAACCTGATATTTTTACTGCATAACCCTGCCAAGATGAAAAGCCAGAACCGGACTCGAAGGGAGCTCGCTCCCTGAAGATAACAAATGCAGTGACCCTATTCAGTGAAACCGCACCTCGGTGCCGTAATCTGCGGTCCAGGCCTGCTGGAAAACGGTGAGGAGGGGATGGCTTTATTCTTAAGTGGGGACTGCATTTCTTCTCAGTACAGTAAACGCAGTGCTCCAATCCGGGATATGAAGCGTCCAGCCGCCTGGACTGCCAGGGTCGTAGTTGACAGACTTACATACGCAGGAGAACCCGTCTGACTGCTGTTACTTGCTGAGAAGGCTGTGACGTGTGTAGTAGGGATTGATGGCGGATTTCGAGCCTGAATATAGACTGGATTGCGACCTGCCACTGTAGCACCAGCTTTCTCCTCTTGGGGGCCATGCACGGTAGTCCTGACTGCACCAAAGACCATCACCAATGCGCCTGTGGCGCAGAGCTGGGCTCTGCTTCTTCATCATTATCATCACACATTCTTGCTCAAGGCTAATGGCTACAAAGTAATAACTGCTGTAAACAACAGCACCCAAACAATCCTCTATTGCTTCCAATTGGATACACCCTATACAATATCAGTGTTTTGTGCCGATTGCGTCTGCCTTCAACTTGATGTATTGAAATTTTGGCTGCCAGCTGGCTGTGATGCACAAGATAATTAATAACTTAGCAATAAAACGAGAGCAAACCACCCAGTTCCCAGGAATTTTCCAACTATTCGTAGTTGACCTACTGCGTATGAAGTGTAATAAAAATATGTGTGTGGGCATGACCCTGTTTCGATAACCAAAGTCTCAGTAATTCTTTGTATTTGAGAGGAATTCTGGTAGGTGACAGAGCACATCAGAAAATGACACTTTATCTATTTCATGACAAAAGCTTGAGTAGTTTCTGGAGGTTTCGAGCCTCAAAACTTACTTGTTCCCATCTCGATTGTGATGATGGCATCAGCGTACCATTGCTAAGCATTACCACTTCCTTAGTAACCTAGTACCTATATTCAGAGTACGTATTTTCTCAAACATACCTTTGACATGCTATCCACCTGTATGATACAACGAGACAAAAAATACTCTAAAGCAATCCAATATTGCGTATTTTTAGAGGAAAGTTTGGATAATTTGAGGCGTGAACCAGTAACATCATGCATAATTAGTGGCAAGATGGTAGCTAGTGGGATTTAGGGCTCGATATCTCCAAAACTGCGCAAGCTTTTGCCATGAAATAAAAGCCAAAAGCCATGTTTTAGTATACTCTATCCCCTGACATTACCCTTCCTTTAAAGCAGTCTTGGCCACACATTGAAACTGGACATGCCCTTTTCGGTTACGCAAAAATTCAAGCCGGTTTCAAAGATTTGCTGCTTGCATGCAAATCAACAAGACTGCCTTCACACCATCAATCAAGAGGTCACACTATTTGATTGTTCTCAGAGCCAACAATACAGCTTTTGGCAAACAAGGATGTAATAAAATATGCAATCATAATTGTCCTGCTGCAGATAAGGTATGTTAGCAAATGATCAAGAAAAGTGGGCTGTTGTCAATTGACGGTACCCGACAGAGGTTGCTAAACACCTTCAAAAAATTTCTTGAAGCGCTTGCAATGCAAAGTGCTTTTACAAGCAAAAGTAGTAAAAAGTGCATTTTTGATTTTGGTTGAAAAAAGCCTTTTGTGCCAAATATTTTGTCCAGGATTGTATCTTGGAATTTTAATCAGCTCAGTTTACACGTAACTGCTGGCAAAGTTTCATTGAAAGTAAAAAAAGGTACACGCTCTTTTTCTATAAAGCTCAATTCACATGGACGACAAAACAGTCGATTGAACACACGACAAACTACGCATGACAAAAATTGAGTAAAATACCGATCTGGTTCACATGTTCGACAAAACTATTGATTGCGCTACCGACAAACGACAACAGACAAACAACCAGTTGGTTCACATTCAGAACATTTTCGTTGTTCACGACGTGTGTCGGTGGTTTGGGGGGGGGGGGGGTTACTCCATAGATACATTCATTTCTCTATGTGCTGCAGTTGAGAACAGACGTGCGATGGCAACTTTAAATTTGTACAACCTTTTTGCTGCCTCAATGTTTATAATTCGTCGACATCGAAGGTTCAACTACCTACCATCGTCAAAACCAATGGTTTTCGTAATTTCTTCCCAAGCATTCCTTTTAAAATCGTTTCTCATATAATCTTTATTCTTTTTATCGTATAATAAGGGGTACTGGCGAACAGTTTCTGCTAACTTCTCAAAATCAAAACTTTGCTCATCCATTTCGTCCGAGGCCATTGCTGCAACCTTCACTGTGCACCTGACTACAACGACGACACCCCGTCTTCTCGAACATTTTCTCGCAGCATGCAGCTGACTAATTCCTGTAAGAACAATGCGCTTGTGCGCTGGCGCCAGCACTTTAATTCAGAACAAAGTAGGTGATGGTATCACCTCCAACAAAATTTTTTGTTCCTGATCGACCAATAATTTCGGTCGATTGCGAAGATACTAATCTCTGAATCGACATCGACAAGAGCGTTCACATAGACGACTTTTTGTCGATTCAGTGCCAGACGGTTTT
>JAOBRC010631564.1:0-10790 GCA_027575255.1 Scolionema suvaense
AAATCCTGTTCATACAATATGATCTGCAATGTTTCTCCTGGCATCGTTTTGATTCCGTGAAATCTCATTCCGTTCCGGTCGGTGGATTACCATAAGCCGTGAAAATATGATTTCGCAGTGAAATTTCGCTTGTCAATTTCCACGTTGTTCATTTTTGCTAATAATGGCTCACTCATATGATTGGTTCAATTTCTTAATGACACGTGTTTCCGATGCAGCTATATCATGTGATAGATTGGCGACAATTTTTTGCTGCGAAAAAGTAGAAACTAGTTCAACTTGTTCGCAGCGAAAAATTTCGCTTGAACGGACAACGGCAGGGAATTTCCCTTGCAACTTTTTTAAACTGCGCACGCTCTTGGGCGAAAAATGGTCGCTTCACGCGACAAATTTCGCTACATGGAAAACCACCTTTACAGCATAATAACTTATCACAAACTGTAAACGTCTTTTGCCGTGTCCAGGAAAAATATCAATTTGGTTATCCAGAAATATTCAACTTTTGGTTCTAAACTGACAGGTGTTCGAAGCCTTCTCATAATCAAATCTTGAAGTTTTGGTTTTTAAGTGTCAGGTATTCATAGCATTTTTACACTGACATTTTGAACTTTCGGTTCTTAACTGTCAGGTATTCATAGCCTTTTTACCCTGAATTTTTTAACTTTTGGCTCTTAACTGTCAGGAATTCTTATTGTTCTTTCACTGACATTTTGAACTTTTGATTCTTAACTTTCAGGTATTCTTAGTCTTCTTACACTGATATTTTGAACTTTTGGTTCTTAACTGTCAGGTATTCATAGCCTTTTTATGCTGAAATTTTGAACTTTTGGTTCTTATTTGTCAGGTATTCTTACTCTTCTTGTACTGAAATTTTGAACTTTTGGTTCTTAACTGTCAGCTATTCTTATTCTTCTTACACTGACATTTTGAACTTTTGGTTCTTAACTGTCAGGTATTCATAGCCTTTTACGCTGAAATTTTGACGTTTCGTTTCTTAACTATCAGCCATTCTTATTCTTCTTATACTGAACTTTTGAACTTTTGGTATTTATAGCTTTTTTACGCCGAAATTTTGAACTTTTGGTCTGGTCTTCTTATACTTAAATTTCAAACTTTTGTTTCTGAACTGTTAGGTATTCTTAGTTGTCTTCTACTGAAATTTTGAAATTTTGGTTCTTAACTGCCAGGCATGCTCTGTCGTAAAATGCTGGGTTTTCGAACCCTTGTTTGGTAGAAGCCTGTTGGTTGTAGTTTGCAAATGATAGCAGTTCAAACCAGTGCTTGCTAGTTAATACTAGATACGCACTCTTTCCTTATTATTGAGGTTTGAACATCGGTTCTCATAACTGTCAGTTATACATTTAATTGATTTGTTCTTTGCAGACTGCCTTCCAATACCTCATCGAGGTCTTTTTCTTGTTGTGCAGTTTATCCCACGCCGATCTGCTAAACACGCCATTCAAGGAACAATGGTTTGAGAAAGTACCATGCGTAAACCCCCGTGCGTTGCCTGATCAAAGACCTGCTCAGATTCGGCTGGTGTTCCGATTAACTTAAAAGAATACTGTTGATACGATTAATAGCGCGTAGTAATTGCTGTTGCGCAACCTGACAGTTAAGAACCAAGTGACACTTAGGACCCTTAACACGAGCAAGGACCTTCTACGTCTAAGTATCTATTTCTCGTTCGGTAGCTCGTCTACCGCTTTCACACTGTCGAGCTAAGGCAGACGAGCCAGAAATTTGGCTCGTCCGATTTAGCTCGACAGTGTGGAAACAGCTATTGCATTGCAAGAGAATGGCCTAATTAGGCTGTGATCGGCGATTGATGCCGAGAACTGGCAGATCAGTGGCAGTAAAATGAGGAATCTTTATAGTAAAATATTTGCTGCATAAAAAAATCAGAATAATTCGCAACTCCGCACAAGTGATGAAGACGCCATCTGCTCCCCATCTATCATTTGAAAATCTGAAAGCGTCTATTTCAACACAGTCTCAAGCATTGAAACAATCTTTCAAAATAAAGCGCTTTTTCTGCAACCTGTCTAAATAATTCTGATGCGTACTTACTGAATTTCAATTCAGAGTCTATTTTATTATCAAGTAGCTTTTCCACTTCATTATTATAAATATCTTCGTTTCCTATGGGAACAGTTGCATTATCAGTAGTTTTTTCAAAGATTATAGACACTTTCCTTCATTTAGTTTCCTATAGTTAACCTGCACATGCAGGTTTTTGGATTCCTTCTTCTCGTATTTGGATGTCTAGTTCGTCATACGAGTGCATTATTAGGGAGTAACGCTTTGGAGTTCCCGATTTTTGTCTGAAGCGTTACAATAATGGGAAGTCAGCAATTGATTGTTTTATTCGAATCATTTATTTGTCTTCGAGATTTCTGCGGATCATAATTAGCCCTGATACTTTGCTTGAGTTAATGAAAATGCATTGTCTAAGGATGTTGGGAGATTATTGCTTGATTCCTGTTGATTGATGGCGATAATGGTTTACTGACGAAAGACTCCATTTGACAACTCAGATTATGCAAGACTAGACCTGAAAACCTGGATCTGGCAACTTGTTTGTATCACCTCGAGGGCAAGAATCTGCAACAAACGTCAGCATTTTGATAACTCGGGAGAGTTTAGATAACGCTAGCGTAATGTTTATAAAGGATGTTTTAGAAGGCTTTGAACTGAAAGAAAGATTCTTTAACCCTATATAAGGGAGGGGGTATATTTGCCACCCCCTCCGAAATTTTGCGATAAGTTTTGATCTTGGTGGCTTGTAATATTTATTTTTCATGCACGTTTTGTCCAAATTTGAGCATGTTTAATTAGTGGTTCATAAGTTATGAAGATTTTCTCAGAGTAGTCTGACACAACTCCATTGCATTTCACATAGGCATTTTGAGTAGGCTCACAGTACGCTGATGGCAGGCCTCCTATGTGATCGATTTGAAGCATGCAAAATTTCATATCATCTGGGCATCCTGATCGGGAGATAGGTGGGGAGGTAAATATACCTTCCCTTCCCCCTCTAAATGAGGGTTAGCCAGACCCCTCTCCCTTACATAGGGTTAAATAAAGTTTTACAGCTTCAATTTTCGAAGTTGAAATCTGTTCAAGCAAGCTCCCTTCAATTGATTTTATATGGATCAGAGACTCTGAATCTATAATCAACCGAAATATGCTCGTCTTCTTCTGTGATTTTGATAACATTAATAAGAATACCTCCAGGCTACAAATAACTAAAATAGGCGTAAATTTTTATCAGAAATAAAGCAAGTGGGGCTATCAGTACGACATTTAATTCCAACAGTTTCTTCAAACGTTTCTCCATTGAATATTTACTAAACCTGTTCTAAATTCCAGTATTAATCGAACGTGGCATAATTGCGTACAAAAATTTTGATCAATTTGGTATGGTTTATTTGGGGTTTATTTACTTGACTTTCTAGGATCCGTGCTTTGAACTGCATAATCATGAGAAGCAGGGTATCAAAAAATGTCATTATTTATCATCAGCGAAGCGTTTAGTTTCAAATACTGAAAGAAGTTAAAAAATCCAAGAATGTGCAGGTTTTATGTTGCTTGCAACTTCATCTTGTTGGATTTAGACTAGGTCAAGGCTATATCAATGTCATTTTCTGGAGATGAAACAGCGTCCTCGAAGTTATACCTGCAGGAACATAAAGTGAGGTCATCTGCAAAATTGCATATGTGTGCCTCATTTGTAATCCAGAATAAATTATTGATGTAAATGTTGAAGAAAATTGGCCCCAATACAGAAACCTGCGGAACACCATAAATGGCGGATCTTTCCATCAGCCGAAATATGCATTGATTTTAGTTCTATGCGATCCTTATGTACGATACAAATATATAATTCTTAGAGCATCGTCTTTCGAAAGCTTTCGAAAAGTCGATCAGCACTGCTGCTTTGAGTCCACGCTGATCAAGAGACATTTTAACTTTTCTATAAAGTGCATTATGGCATGCTGGGTATTATATCCTTTTCTAAACCCACACGTTTCCTTCCAAAGATATATCTCGATGTATTGTGATACTTGTTTGTGCCTTATGCGTTCAAAGACCTAAGAGACCGTAGGAACCGCTCAAATGGGACGATAGTTTTCATTGCATTGCGATCGCCTCCTTTATGCATTAGTTTAATATCTGGTAATTCCAGTTCAGTTGAGAAATCTTCATCATAAAGATACAGTAATAGTTTAGAATTTTACTCAAAACAGAACAACATATGTCTGCATCCTCGTTTAATTGTTTTGGACGAATGCAGCAGTGTTTTGTAGCCTTCTTCGTGTTTAGATTCTTTAATTCATGCTCTCTGGTGGTTTCGCTTACCATACTAAATGAGAAGCGATTTCTATTAATCCTCGACCGGGTAGCAGTTACTCTTGTTTGGAATACGTTCCAAGCTGATGTCAGGTGTGTATTCCTCGCCATTATAAATTCCCAACGATTTAACAATTCCAGAGAAAAACGTGCTGAGATGTTCAGGAACAAATTGGTTTTCTGGAACTATTTCATCATCCACTACTTAAGTGATCTTTTGACCTGTATTTCCTGTAACTGATATATCAAATTTTATAAGTTTCCAAAATTCTCTTAAATCTTCCAGAAGATTCATATATATTGTTCTGCAAAGTACGGCTTCCCTTTTATGCAAACGACTACAGAAGTTTCTGTGCTTTCAAAAGGCCAGTTTGTCTTCCCCTGTAGGATTCTTTATAAGATGATGTTTTAATCAACAATCATTGCCAAATATCGTCGTCAAACTGATTTTGGCGAAGATTTTTGACAGTTATTGTAGAACGTGTCAGGATGGCTTTTCGTAAGGATTTTGTCATATATGATTTATTGCTTCCACAAATAGTCTTTGCTTTGACCGGATTATGATGTTTAAAAACTGGCAAAAAACGTACTTTCAAAAGTTCTCTAATCAACACTTCCCAGTCTCTAACTTTTGGGTTTGTATTCATTCCGAAACGTATCAATATCAAAATGATTGGTATTTAATAATTTTTGGGGGAGATTTCTTAAAGGGCGTTTTAAGAACCGTCACTGTTTGTTTGTTTTTCTTGTGATGTCTGCTTAAGTATCACTTTGCAAATGCATTTAGGAATAGACATCTGACAAAAGACAAAGGTTTGAACTTCACAGAACAAAACAATAAAGATTTTAAGCAAAGGAATACTACAAACGTTTTACTTTACAAATCATAACAGATCGCAGTGAAACAATGCGGATCATAATCAATGTTAAATACTTAAATGTCCAAGTGTAAGATACAATAGAGGAACATATCAGTTCTAAAAAACATCTCGCTGTGTTATGATCTTCGGTCTCTGTTGGTACGGAGTGCAAGTCCCCTTAGCAAATTGTCAATAGTGGACATATCCCACGTCTGCGTCGGCCACTGCGTCTGCGTCTGCCATTGCGTCTACGTCTCCGCCTTCTACCGGGAGTGTTTTGAAAACTATCTGCCAAAAAGTATGCAAAACGCTTTTATAAAAAACTCCTCGGATAATAGATAAAAACTAAGTGCGGATGATGCCATCCTTGCGATTCATTGTGGGAAAGGTGGTTACTTGCACCTCTGAAGACTGAAATACGGTACATGTTTCTTCACTGTATATACACATAAATTTTTGGACTAAGGATCAGTGGTATATTAACTAATTGGATTAATCTTCGTTACAATGGGTAAAAGACTATATTCCTCAGAAAGAGATAATGAATCGCTTTCTAATGAGCGGTCATTCAGCTCCAATCGGTCAATGCCAAGGATGTTCCCATTCTACGTCCTTAATGCATACCTATACCGATTTGTTCCTTGTAAAAAATTTTTTCCAAGGGTGTAGAAGTGGAGCTGTTCAACACCCTTTTTCTTACTAATTCTTTTCGATCCTACCAAATACTCATTTTCTTCGTCTACTTTCTTACTTGATCTAATACTTATTTATAAAAAGTTGTTTACAGGTTGTCCAAGTACGATTGAAATGTCCTGATTATCGTTTCGGATAGTAGGTAAAATCATCTGAGCGCTGGGCTGCTAGGGCAATGCGCATTAAGGCAAAAGTATTGTTTAGCATCAATCTTAGCCTTCTCATATCAACTCTTCATAATTACGTGGAGGTTTTGCCAAACAACAACGCTTATCTGAAAATGCAATCGTTTCTCGGCATTGGAACTTATCGAAAACAATGACCACACACCTAAAAGCAATGTTGCATCACAATTTGCTTTATATTTCTTTACCATATTCTACCTATGGGGGCATACTTAACCCTACTTACACTGGGGGGGTAAAACTGCCCCTAGGCAAACTTTTAACGATATTTCTTGAAGGGCAATAGCTTAAGAGCTGAAACGTGGTAACTTTTGATATGATTTTATTGGCTAGAAGATGGAGTAAGGATCATTTTGAAAATGTTTTTTCTGATCAGTTTTTCGGAGACCTTATAGCAAGTATTAGGACCCATTTTGGACCCAATTTTGATCAAAACATTTTGAAAAATTGTGCATGGCAAAAATGACTTGAATGGCCTATCTTAATAGCAAGTACTCATCATTAGTAGTAATTTACAACAAATTTGAAGTAAAATTCCCTAAACATGGGTAATTCGAAAGTTGCGTTTTCATTCGATTGCTCTAGGGAAACTCCGCCGTTCTCTCCTTTCAGCAACGTTGATTTTTCAAAACAACGTCGTAGGAATCAAGCACAACGTTTGAGAAATCTGGCAAAACATTCGAATGACGTCAGCGTCACCGTCCTAGAAGTGATTCGCGAAACCTCACTAATATCAATGAAACTCGGTACATGTTTAGCTTTGAACTTAATTATGTATGAATTATGCTTACTATGTTGACATGGGTCTATTTTTGACTCATCTTGCATTAAAGTGCCTTAAAGCCAACAAAGAAGGCTTTTTTTATGAGTAGAAAGGCAATTTACACTCATAATTTACCAAAATTTTGCCTGCGGCGCCAAGATTGATGGTGTAACTGGTAGTTAGTATTCCAAGATGCTTCATTAAACATGGGTCGACTTTCGATTTGGGGGCCGCACGCCCCCGTCACTTTACAAGTCGTGTACCCTCCCAAAGGGAGCGTCAGGTTCACGTCAACCACTCGATAGGGAGTACGTATCTGGTGTTGTTGTACCTGATGTGACTAAGGAAAGCTACCAGAGCCCCTTGGACTTCCCTTTTACTACGGTCGAAAATAAAAAGAAAATTAAGCGTCTGAAAACAGGAAAGTCAGTTAGTACTGTCTCTGTAACAACATGCTGAACCTATGCTCTGGGCTTTTCTCTACATTGATCAGTCCAATATTTAACGAAGTTATAAAGACTCGCAGCTACCCTCAATTATGGAACTCCTCTTTCATCGTCCATATCTTCAAAACAGGTGATCAGGAGTAGTCAAAAAATTACTCTAAGGTACGCCTTAGAAGGGGAGGGGGTGCTTTCTGATTTTTTGATTTTTCGGACCCCCTCTGGAGCTTATTGCGACCCCTCCTCCTCCTTCTATTAGGTACCTTAGAGTACAGAAGTAAATTACTTAATAGATGCCTTAACTCCATTGGTCTGAACATGTAGATAATGCAATGTGGTTTTGCAAAAAGCTCCGGGCAGAGGAATGGTATGTTCATTTTAGACACCACCAGGGAAAAATATCAGAAGATGGATCAGAAACTATACACTGCGTTCGTCGATTTTGCTACGTTTTATTACACAATTGACCGCAGCATTCTGCTTGATAAACTGAAAGCGGTTGGCACTACTGGGAAAGCACATGCTTTGATTAAGGGTATGTATGACAGAATAAAATACTCCATGAACGTATCTACCTCCAAGGTGTAATTTATTACCCCAAGTTTTATGCCAAACATTGTACTAAAGGTAGGCTGCTCTCTCAGACCTACACTGGCAAATATGTTTCTTTATGATATCCATGAAAGACTGCGACGTCGTGATATCTTCTTGAAACATAACCGTATTAACTCCATGTTGCGGGCTGACGATTTGGTGGTGTTCTCAACTCATTTTAAGGTTCTACAAAACTAACTGAACAGTCTGGAAAACTATTACCGCGAAAATAAGTTGAGTGTTATCACAGACCAGACCAACTGCATTACTTTTAGTAGTAATGCCAATGGTCACCGGTATTGCAGCCAACTAATCTTTGATGGGCAATACCAAGATTTGCACCCTCCTTTCAGTACCTAGGTGTGGAGTTCAAGCAAAATGTCTTCTTTAAAGAGGCAATTAGGAGTCGTTGCGTCAAAGCACAAGCAGCGTCATTCCTTCCTAGGAAAGCCTGTTCATCTGACAGTAGCAAGTTTGGAAGCATACAGCCTATGACCTACCTCTTTAGGGCTAAACTTCTCCCTGCTCTCACTTACGGCCCTTCAATATGGACACCTCAACCAATTAATTTAGTCTGGCTGTACCACAAGGAAAAAAACAGGAGGTAGAAGAGAAGCTCTGCCAATCTACGCAGACGCATTTCCATTAAAAAAGTAAGCCACCGCCCTGGAAATGCAGCTACCTCAAAGCGCTCCTGGTAACGTTTCACACTTTCCAAGATAAATTAATAGTCTGAAGTGTGATGAAATCCGTCACATATCCCTGTTCACAAAAAAGAGCATCGAAATGCTCGACATTGAGCAATTTCAGTTACAATTCTTCACAGGCATCCTTGCAGTATGGAGTAGTCTAGTCAGGCGCGAACTCAGGGAACTCCCTGTATGGACCCGCACAACCCCTATTGTAGGAAATTTTGGGTAGGCTTGATTGTGTTACACCAAACACTCTTTCAAATAAAGTTTACTCTGTCAGCAAAGGATGCAACTATCACTGGTCCAGGGAATATAGTACATATCTGATCAAGCTATGCAACTGAGTCTATTGAATTTAACCAACAACTTTAGCCCAGATATAAAAAAGGCAAGGCTTCGATGCACTTTGAGGACACAGTACCTTAATCAACTGACTGCTACTCCTGCATGTGGAGAGCGACACCAACTACAGCCTTAGTTATACACTCTTTCGAATCCAAGCCACAGGGTGACTCTGACCCGTCTTTGGACAAAATCAAGTTGCCTGGCAGTTGATAGGGACTCCTTTTCTGCTGATGTCTGAAATAACCCTCTGCAACTCAGTGTTTTCTGCACCTTAGGTCATATCGAAACAGCGCAACATTTTGTAGAGCACTGCGTTAACCCTCAAATTGCAGAAGAAACGTCTGCTCTTCTTAAAGGAGAAGTTTGGTGCTGGAAAGGACATAGGTTAATTATGTTAGAATCTCCTAATGTGACGTATATAACCCTGGGAAGGTACATGAGAATGGGATTGTCCGCCGCATGTGAAGAAATTTTCTAATATACACCCACCACGATTTTCCATGCTTTTCTTGGAAATGAGAGCTGGTTTCCCTGTGGATTTGTGACGTATGGTAAAGACAAGATATTGCTACTGTAAAGGACAAAAGTGCGTGTCAGAATTGTGCGCACGTTGTACTATTATGGTGGCATAAATGAAAGATTACCTAAGCGTTCCCAAATACTTTAATACTTGAAATTTCAACTTTATCCAACGCGGTTAGTAATACTAGCAATACGCAGCAATCTGCCTTGATGCTGTGATGCAAGTCAATATCAGGTATGAAATGAACACAGGTAGATTTATTGTGATGAGTGAGGAGCAAATACCACTTTCCTAAGATTTCTACCGACTAGCGTTTTCGGGAGCTGAGTGCCGACCACATTTTGTCTGTTCTTGTTTAATCATGTTCTCTGCTGTATGAGCCAACCCTATTCCTAAACAGCGAAAAAGTCATCTGGAAATAGGCATAATACTGACTGTGGGTACAATGCGAAATGTCAGGCATTTTATCCCGCAGTTAGATTTAAAAGCAAGGGACACATGCAGTGAATATTGCCGCGATAGCAAAAGGAGGAAATACTTATAAATTTCTCTACACCCACTTGCAATGCTTTATTGTAATTTGCGAAAAGTTCGCAAACATTTCACAAACATTTCGCATCAATGTTTTACCTTTAAACAGATATTGTTAACATCGTTAGAGTGTAAAAATCACAGAAAAATCATAATTTTTATCATGTCATAACAGTGATGGGTGTGAATCACAGAAAACCCATAAAAACTCTAAGTAATACACTGACGCTTTTTGCACGATGTAGACAAGGCGTAATCGGCATACGAATCAATAGTCATCGATTTCGAGCTTCGAAGCGCGCCTCTATTCCGTCAGACATATTCAACCGGCTTATGGTAATCTGCGGAACGGAACGGAATGAGAATTAAGCGATGAAATGTGCGCTCAGTAGACGAAAAAATGTTCAGAATTGTTCTCTGTGTTAGTTCTTGTTACCTGATCATAAATCCCTGCGAGAAATCAAAGGAAATCGGATATGTGGAGCTCGAACATGATGCAATGTTTTCTGACTCAGTCAGGAGGTAAAATGACAAGAAATTTGCATTCTCATGTCTCCGGACATTGAATGTGTAGCCACAGATTTCTTTCAAAAGCGATTTATTGATCACTTAATTTCGAGTGAATCCAGAAGGTGTAATGAATAGTTTCTGTTGAGTGAACAAGGAGGTTTAACCCTAATCCCCCCGAGCGATTTTGGTTTTGGCAACCCCGGGGGGGGGGTCATTTTTTCCCGCGGCCCTAAAATGCCTCCCAAAACCAAAGTAGGGCAGTTCCATAGGTAAAACTTGGTATATATGTTCCTCGACA
>JAOBRC010631675.1:0-10790 GCA_027575255.1 Scolionema suvaense
GTTGATAAATTTCAAAGGTTCTTGAAAGTTTTCTGACGAAATATTTGCTTTCAATGGCAATTGCCTTTCCCCTTTTCAAATCTACCAGGTCTACACATGAAGGTCTCGACACTTAACAGAAGTCACTGGAACGAATCTAAACCAAAGACAGCATGTTGCTATATCTCCTTAGTGTCCTATCTTTCAGTTTCTAAACAAGAGGGAAAAACGAAAAAAGATCAATTTGACAATGTGCTGTCACTAATAATCAACCTGACATGACAACCAAAATCAGACTCGGTTTTCAGAGCCATGTTATGACATTAGAACGGTCATTTTACCAGTTTAGCACTGAAGAAAGTGGTGTACAACAAACAGTGGCAATGAGACAATGAAATACATAATACTGCGCGAAAACATTTCACTCACCTCCACTTATTTTCCACACACAAACACAAAAAAAGACATGAACTTATGATAGTATTGTAGTCGGATTATGTTACAAACACTTATTAAAGTAACCTCCAGTATGGACTACATAATAAAATAGAAATGTCTATTGATAAGGACAATGGTGGCATTTAAATAAAATTCAGCAAGAATTACGGAGGCGAAAATGCAAGTGCGTTCTTGTGATGTTCATGCGATTCAATTCACTGATATTTTGAGCGGAGAACAAGTGGGAAATACATGCTGTAATGACTCGCTTAAGCCCCCGGGGACTTATTAGCCACCAATGAATTTAGGGGTAGGGGCTTATTCGAAGGGGGCCGCTTATTAAATTCCCATACCAGGAAGCCTATTCTGGTACTGGATTTTTTGCTATTTTTTGACGATTTGGCTCATAAGTGAACCCTTTCTGTGGCATTCTGAAGGAAGGAGCAAAATATGGAGAAGCAACTGGCCGACAATTATTTCAATAACATAAATTATTTCAACAAAATATCGTAACTTTGGTTGGTCCGGACAGGTTTTTGAAAGGATGCAATCATTTTCTTTGAATGGCACTTCCTAGGGTGGGTGCTTATTTGAGGGGGGTGAGGGCTTATTCAAGGGGGAGGGGGGCTTATTTGAAGGAGGGGGCTTAGTTGAGAGAAACTTTCGCGAATTTCGCGAATTTGGGTCAATTCACGAAAGTTTATCTCGATAAAATGTTGAGAAACGTCCGCTCGCGAAAGTTTACCTCATGAATTTTTTTTCCAAAACACGATTTCATGCAAGTTTACTCAGTCAATGCTATTTTAGGTGGAGCAGGGGAGGTTTTAGACCTTGCAAACTACCAACTTTCTTTTTGCAAAAGTTTATCTCGTGAATTTTTTTAGATTTACTGATTTGTGAAATTTATCCAAAAAAATTTGTGAGTTTTCGAACACGCGAAAGTTTCTCCCGCAAAAGTTTCTCCGAATAAAGTAATCATTTGTTCCCACTGCACAAAAGTGCCTTTTTATGAAGATCTGCCACTTAAAATGAAGCGAAGCGCGTAACAACAAAGAAAATATGCATCTCTCTTGCTCTGAAAGGTATGTGAAGAGGACGCCATATTTGAACAATGTCGTACTATGGAGCTTTTCTTTTCACGATGGTAAATTTGTACGTCAAAAGAACATCTTTCAAAGTAGACAACTAAGATGAGTTAGAACTCAATGTATCATAAACATTAATCTTGAACCAGATGACACTGTTTACTAATAGATTAAACACTTTTAATAGATGTCTACTTTGAAAAAACAATAATGTGAAGCAGGATGAAACAAAAAATCGGCTTCCAACAACAATGGCTAGAGAACTTGGTGGCCTGCTCTACATACTAGAAGTAGGAGGGTTTGGCAACTTTGGAGCAGCTTAACTTTCACTCCAAACCAACCCTTTCATAATTTACTACTGGACTAACTACAAGTGCATGAGGAGAATCTAAACAACAGAAGCAGTTTTAAGAGAAGGCTTTCGAGATATCCATAACTTTGAGATACAGGCAATAATCATGAGTGAATGGTTAAGAGAAAACAGTGAAACAGTTATTATCAATGGATAATATGTACGCCACGTAGGCATAGACATATATTAAGTCCTTCCAAAATATTTTACTATGGGATTTTAACACAATAAAATGACCTTCCAGACCATCAGATTTATCATGTAAATTACCACAAACAAACAAACAAGCAAACAAATAAACACACGTTTTGGATCAGGACTAGTCAAGCTGATTGGCATGTTTGATATCTTTCAAGCTCCAATGATATTGTCCGGGAAATTTTATGACTGTCCAAAACCTGCCAGAGGGCAAAGAGACAGACAGAACACACAAAGCAAACTTTGAAAGAAAATCCTTTTGCAAAAAAAAAAACCTGCATAGCAAATTCTACTCCCATTTTAACATTGTTATATCCGCATTTGGGATGGACCAGTTCAAAAGCCGGAAATTTGATCAAGTCTAATACTAGTCTGACAAGCCTTCATCCTGACCTCCATTCAACAGCTAACATTAGCAAAACAACCGCTGAGAAACAATCTTCAAACTCACAGTAGCCCGCAGCTATTGTTCTTGAATTCGATCAATTCAACAGCAATGGAAGACCTACTTCTTGCAACTGGACTCTTCATTCTGTTTCTATCAGGAGCAGGAGGAGCTAGAAATTGACACAAAAGAAATTTACCTTACAACTAAATGTAAACAAAGAAACTTGTTCAAAGGGACAGAGCTTCAACAAAAGAAATAAATAGAACCATATGCAGATTGTTCTACGTCATTTTTCAGATTAACTTATGATAATGTCACACCACAATAACAAGGAGTACAATTTTCCCCAAGCAACAGATTGTTTACAACAACAAAAAAACAACAAATGTCACATAAATGGCTATTGGTGCCCATAACACAGAACCTTAAAAGAGACGAACTTGGAATGAACTTGCTCAATAAGAGTCTTCTCAGATATGCTACTTGCTCTATAGCACAGCCTATGCATATAAGCTTCACATAAAAGTGCAACGAAAGAGAAATAAAGGGATCTTGAAATAAATAACTTTGAAAGATCAGAATTTCTGTTAATGATTCACGGTTTTCACTGGCTCGCTTGCTGGCCAGAAGCCAGCACTTGATAGTTGAAAGGGCCTAACGCTAAGTTTGAGTTTTGTTTCCTCAATTGCTAAGCTCGAATTTTCAGAGTTGCAAGAAAGGGTTGCTTTTCTGTAGTTCAATTTTGACTCATCAGAAACGGTTTAACCGGACAAACAAGGACAAAGTATAAAAGCCAAGAGATGTAACACTTTGTTTTAATCGCAAAAACCAACCAAAGCCATCCCTGCACAGGACTCATTGTTTCCAGCCACGTGTTCAATAGGGCTTTGAAAAGGCCAGAAACAGAAGTATTTACAAAAGGTTGCAAATTTGCCGAAAAATAGAACAAATCGTGGAACAATTATGATGTTATCATTTTAATCTATCATAACAAACCTTTTAATTTAGGCGCCTCGATATGATTTGCAGACCTGACAAAAACGATTCCATGATGTCACATGACATCAAAAAACCATCTCGAAACAGCCAAAAACGCAGATTGTCGAGAAAATCGCAGTTCTTTGAAAGTTTGTTTGCATTGAAAATCAATTTCAAAGACTATTGTTATGTCCAGTTGGCCAAAGAAAAAGCTTTTGCAGATAAGTTTAATGAAATTTTGTACTGTCACATTTATTGCTGTGACGTTAAAAATGCAAGAAGTGCCCGAAATACCCATTAAGGGCATTTTCGATTGTCGGTTGCGAAATTGCATAGAAGGCATTTTTAAAGGAACACCATCGCCTATTTTTTTATCAGCCGATCTCATTCAGTACCTTATGGATGTAACAAATCAAGCCATATTATATTTTTTAGGCGAATAACTTCGCCATAAATCCAAAAGCGACTTCAAGTAAAAAAGTGATGCGGAAATTAAAAGCTTATGATTGGAATATCTCTACAACAAATTATCCATTTTCATTGAAACTTCTCGCATATGCTGAGCACACCAGGACCTTCATCCGTTATCTGCTATACAAAAAGGTATGAGATTGTGTTCTTTTAAGAACGAAAAGTGACTTTCAACAATTTCGATAAATATGAAACGTGTTTTCCATGCTTTTCAAACAAAATATGAACTTTTCATGGATTTAGGAAAAAGTTGTAATTGGAACAGAATTGGAGAAAATTGCCATCAAAAGTTCTTGTACGAAAATGATTGATTTTCGGTTCAATTCTCAAAGCAATCTATGTATGTTATTAGTCGTATGACGTCATTGAAAATGGTAGATTTTCAAAAAAAAAAATAGTTTTGACCCTAAACATGCCAAATTGAAAACTATACAAGGGCACGAAAAAGGCAATATCAGAAGAACACGCTTTCAACTACAACCGTGGGACATTTCAGACAGTTTGAAGGGCATTTTGGGTAAACTTTGCAGAAAAAAGAAACACTCTCATTTTTGAACAAAAAAATGACATTTTTGAGGCCTAGAAAGTCCATGACTATTTATGCCAATTTTACGTTTTTAAAATGTAGACCTGACTAAGTTCTATCACTTGTTCAAGTTTTATACTTTCAACGAAGTATTCATAGAAATATCGCAAGATAACCAGCAAATTTTTTCGCATTTATGTAACCATTAATAACTCCTGCACTAAAATATGGTAGGCTCGAAATTTTTCACTGTGAGGTAGTACTTATGAGTATTCAAAAGGAGCATAAATACAGTTCTCCACCATTGTTTTACCATCAGAATTGGTGACAAAGTTCGCCCAAATGACCACCAAAAATCCTATCTGACGGCATGTCTGATGTCTTGACGTCATCAATGACGCCAAAATCTTTATCAACACAACTATAAAACGAAGCCAAATAAATTGCCTACCCATTTCTAAGTTTTTTGTCTCATCCAAGGACTTAGGCGGAAATGTCAATCGAATGAGTGAACAGTCGGAAAAATGCAGTTCCAACCTTAAGCCGATGTCGGATGAATGATAGCATCTCTGAGCGTCACCTAACCTATTGATTCTGATTCAAAATTTTGTTCTAAGTTACTTCCAAATTTACAATTCGTACTACATGCGAAACATTTCAAACTATTGGTACTTTTTAGGCACCTATCTAAAAGTGATGAATTCTGACGTCAAAATAACAATGTCATTCGACATTCTGACAGACTCAAAACGTCTGAAAAGCTGAGTCGTCCAAAAAACTATCAAAAATCGGTCCAATGCAGCAAAACTTCAGGATAGGCTGACAGCATACTCAAGATCCCCCTATTCGTCTATATGGACGCAGCTTTAACTTACACAGACGTTAAGTACAGGTTTTGTTTCTCATGCCTAGGGGAGGACCTAACAGTATCCCTTACCAATTGAGGAAACAAAATTTACACTTAACGTTTTATGCAGAAAAAAATGCCAATATCATCAAAGCTGGGTGAAAGCTTATAGATGCATATTGATGTCACTACCAAATTTTATCTTCCCTACTTTAGTATTTTACATTTTAAAGGAACTGTGTCTCAACATTTTATTAAGCATTACTACGTACTAATATGCTCTGTCAGCTCCCACACCAAATTTCACAGTGACAGATTCAGCAGAAATGCTGCAGTTCGAATGCAAAGTTTTCACATGATGAGTACAAGAATTCATCCTCGGTGTAGAAGTTGTGCATACCTGTTGCACTCTCGCAGAACGATAAGAACGGATACGCTAATCCCCTTGTCTTCCATGCATATAAAATGAGCTGTGGCTCACTTAATATGCAAGACTTAACTTGTCAAGTACATCGCTCGGGATACCAAGCATTTTGAAGAGTAGGAAAAAGTGCAATCATGTATAAATATGGCAAGAAGGCTACGAAATCTCCTTCAAGTGCAGCAGTACTAATGCAATAGGCTAGAAAAAAAATCTGAGCTTACATTACAGAAGTTCTTTCCTAGCTGGTTGACCTACCTGTAATAATTTTTTGGACAGTTTAGGCTTAAAGCTTTATGTTACCCTTGTGCCAGTTTAGGTGTACCTAACTGTTTATTCCTGAGTGGTTTGATTATGATTTGAGTACTTTTGCAGTATTCAAATTGTTTAGAAGTTTAATTCTCTTGCTAATTTATAAACTGAAGTAAGTTTGTTTGTTGGATATGCTGAAGATGAATGCTGTGACAGATGAAAGATGTCTATACAATATAAACTGAGAACTCTCTGTGCTGTTTTTAAGGTAAAGTACAAATAAATGAGTAAACTGATTACATTCCCAAACCAGATAATCGCAAACAAAAGCAATACTAATTCAAAACTGCGAATAATTCATGCTTAAATATCTTCAATATTTCAACATGCGCGCAAGTAGTTTCCACATCGAACAATTTTATAGGATTCTCATTTGAAGATAGATTCATTCCAAACACATAGATATTCAGTTGGTATGTACCCATCATCTTGGGGAAAAGAAAAAAATGGAAACTACAAGGAACCTTGCAGCACAATCCTACTGTTTTCTCTACTACATACCAGGGAATCACTTTAGTATCACTTTCTATACGCTATGACCATATATATATATATATGTAAATCAACTGAGACACTAAACTTAATTTTGCTTTACTGAAGATGCTGCAGGGAGTATTCCAGAAGGCGGGGCATACATTTGATTTGTAAGCGCAGGTTCTAGCATGTTTTTCCAATAGACGAGAGCAAAAGGAGCCAATATGAGGCCTGTGCTGTGCGACATGTAAAGGATTGGCCTTTTTTTGAAAGTAGTTTTTAGGCGTGTATTTTTCGGATCACTAGGAACACAAAACCCTTCTTTATACCTGCTTCCAATGTCGCAACATCTCTTTGGATGACGTTGTGTCCAGACGCACTACTGTTATGTACTTTCACTTTGATGGAGTATTGACTGCATGGTTCTAAACAAGAAATGAGATTGCATATGATTATTGTATCACATCCAATTTTTAAGCTTTGAACAACATGGCTTAGAAATGGCTTAAAATGTCTATGACGATGGACGGCAAGAAAACATTTGAGACAGATAACAGACATTCATACTTAAGGTACAACGTAAGTAGAACATGATATACGCAAACATGCCAAAATACTCTTTTAATAATCAAGCATGTTGTGGCTATCCAAGAACTATTCCTAGCTAAAAAGGCAGAAGGCTACGGAACATCAAAATAAATACACAGCTTGAGGTAATTATAGTGGATGCCTTAAGATTGCTTGAAAGAATCCTGGTTGGTAGGCAAATTTTCATTTTCATTGTTGGTTTAAACTGGGGCTTTCTAAACTGGTGAATTCTTTCATACTATATTTATCTAGACAAATCCGATTTCTTGACCGCGGTTCCAAAGGAAAAGATAATTGAATAACCAGCGCAATTAACTTTAAGATAAGTATGAAATATGAGGAATACAGCAAGACAACCAAGTACAAAAGGGTAAAAAATAAAAATAAAATAAAAGGACAAAGATCAGAGGCGCGAAAAAAGAGACTATGAAAAACAGAGTGCCTAAACCTAGAATACAGTATCCAAATGGTGAAGTTGTCAGTATGAACTCTGTATGTAGCCCGTTCACAGCCTCTGCTCGAATCCATTTCTCTCAGAGTCTACTCACTTTGGCGCGAATCTTCGTTTTTTAAATTAGCAACTATATTGATTATTTGCAGTTTGTGTCAGGTGTTCCTATGGCAACCTCATGATTAACATCAGTTTGTATTGAATCAGTGCGTAAAGTCATGTATAATAGATTACTTGAAGTCACTGGTGGTGTTAATGTGCTCCTTATGGCATAATTATCAAACGCACAAATGCTGCGAAAGGTAACAGACCAAGCAAGCCAGTGAAGCGCAGTGCGCTTAGTGTGGTACAGACTAGAACTCTGTTTCTGATATTGTATACAAATAGCTTCCCTAAGCTTTTGTTGGAAGTTCACTGACCCACAATCTGAAGCAGAAAAACACAACTATAAGTTTGTGTACATCTTTGCACTATGGTTGCAAACTTGCACACAATCGTCAGATGCTTGTCTACAACACAATGCTTTGTCCTTGCCTGAATGATCAGAGTAGCTCACTCTCTGCTTCTGCAAAATGCAAAACAAATAGACCAACAATGATGAATGTCATACCTGCAAATATTCACCTCAACAAAGTTACACATGGTACTCTACTATTCAAAGCAGCTTAAAATCTAGTACTGAAAGAAAGTATCATTGAAAGAAAGTATCATTGAATAACCGCTAGAGAAAATCATGCAAGCGAACAAGCCAATTTAGTTACACTCACCAAGTTTTGCAATAGTATAATTCAGATCGGCAGACGGAACTGAGCAATTTTCAACTTCCAAAGAATGAAGGCCAACAGTTCGATTCCAGCAAACTGTGTACTGCAAGGATGGAATTCCAGAAAACAGTGGTGCAGACCAGGAGACAACCAATGATACGTCATCATCAGAAGTTTCATTGGAAACTACCGGGGATGTGTGAGTGTCCCATCCTATAAGCAGCAATAACGTACCCTTATAATATCATTATCATTTGGCGCATAGCAATGGGGACAAATTTAAGAGCAAAATAAGTACCTAGTTTCAGGATCTGTAAGATCCAGGAAACAAAATTCACTCAAAAAAATATTCAGCTTTTGCCACCGACTTGTTCTATGGGCAGAGACCTGCGCAGGTGTCTCAAAGTTTCGTCGTTAAGCTTACCTTTTGTTTATTTAAGTGTTAATAAGGTCGATGTCTAAAATTGTCCTAAAATTGTTCTCACATGCCAATTTCACAACGGAATTCAGACAGAAAAATTTCGGCAAAAAATCATTTGAGTCAAATAACCAAGCAAATGTAGGAAGTTACATGCTAGGAGAATTGCTTTACTGAACTTTGCGAAATGCAGATCATTCCAGTGGTCGACATCGTTGAATTTGGTTGACAAAGTGAAGGTCTTCTCGAATTGTAGATTCGCTCTCTGCTCATCACTTCACTATCACTGAAGTGAAGCGATGAGCAGAGAGCGAATCTACAATGCAGATCATTCTTAAATTAAGTAATCAACTTCTCACTATGAAGTAACACCCAACATCCTTTACGCTATATCTCTGAATTTTTTGACAGATTCATGTACATTGACACCATCAGCAAGATACATACAAGAAAGGTCATTGAAAATTCGAAAAACGTCAAATAGCGGGAACTTGATTTCTGGACATCACATTGACGTTAGAAGTGTCTTACGTCTTACACTCCCCTTCATCCAAATTTTCTGATCGGAAGAAGGTGAATTATATTCTTGTCCGCAATAGAGCAGTTACTAGAATCAGATTTTACTCCCTGTTGCAGGAATCAGCGATTGCCCTGCAGGACCAAACATACCATTGTATCCAGAATCCCATAGCGGTTGCCGTAGGAAACAAGCAGGTTACCGATCGATTGTGCTAGCAAGGATTTAAGCCCTATAAGTGTTTGCATACATAAATATTCAGATACTCTCCTTTGTATTTCTGTATCCATGCATCTAGTATTCTACTGGTGATGCTTTCCTCCTTGGTTCCTTCTGTTTTACATCCAGGCTTCCTATCCACTGGATATAAAATTTAGCCTTCTAAATCAATGCAGCCGCTCTATTTGTGCCAATTAACACCGATTTTCATCTTTTTTGAGGTTTATACGTGGGCAGTTGCAATAGCAGCAATTAACATCTAAGTCAACTGGGAGTCAAAAATCCCATCAGAAAACTGGAATGCATAACACTCCCAGTCAAGCAACAAAACAGATCATCAAAAGGAGGTGCCACCCCCAAAAAGTTTCAAATACCAAAACGGCTCTCCATGAGGGCATCAGAAGGCATGCAAGGAGCACAGCAAAATACTGAGAAAAAACAATTGCATAATTTTAATCAAATAATACTAATTCGGCAATGATTCCATCTAACCAGCCATCACTATTAACAGCAACCCAGTAATATGACCTTTCGTTATCATGAATAGAAGTCAAAAAGGTTAACTGGGACTGCTTACCAGATGTTAGCACTGATACCTTAGAAGACAAGAACTTAGGGGTAGGATCTGTCGCATTTACACTACACTTCAACATAACATTTGTGTCAGGTATTGTTGGAGATCCAGATATGATGTTCAGTACTGGCCTGTTAAAAAGTACCACACAAAATCCACATGATTCTGCATAAGATGGATAAGAACATTAGGCGGCTAAGATATGAAAAAATTGACATACCGATACCTTCTGCATACCATCATTTCTGTAGATCATATAAAAAAAGTCTGAGCCATGCTATACATATGGTTTTCAGCAAAACAATAGATTAATAAAGCATATTTGCTGAAAAAATTTCCATGGAAGCGATCAAGTCACAACATGTTTTTTTTCGTGGCTGCATAAATTCGTTTACCGTTTTAAAACTGTTGATGACTGGTCATTAAAAGGAACCAATAGCATCTTCTCAATAAAACTTACAGAGTGAAGCTTAGTCTGAAGTTCAACATCCGAACAAATCTGTCTTACAAAATACCTAAGAAACAGAAAAGATCTGACTTCCGACATTACAACTCTACTTCCTAGGCCATGATAACGGTAAATACAGCGTTAGTAAAAGGGATCAAGTTAGCAACTCAACCTTTTCAATTCCCATAGCTCATCAGTTATAATGTAAAATGACTATAAAAAGCAAAGTTTGGACTAATGCCCTACTTTGCAGATGACAACTGGGTTTAGTTGTGCGGTTGTGTGAATGTCTTGAACCATACTGACTGACTCATGTGAATCAGCAATGGACAATAATGCAGG
>JAOBRC010631786.1:0-10789 GCA_027575255.1 Scolionema suvaense
CAGCTTGTCATAGAAAAGTGCTTAAATTTAAGCACTTTTTATACAATATGTATGAAATTTGAATTTTACTGTGAAAAATGTATTTTGTGAAGTACTAAGATTTTTTTTGAAGTAACTGTACACATATAATACAATGACCAATCTCACCAAGGTGTCTTACTAGTTGCCTAGTCTCCAGTTTGAATAAAATGAGGCACTTACTGTAGATTGTAAGCCTCAAATTTACTGAAAAACATTGTTCTGTGTGAAATAACAAGCTAGTCACAAAGAAATTGTGTTTCCATCCATGGGAGACATTATGTTTTATATTGTATATTCTAAGTTGTTCCTCGATTGCATTCTTGGCTTGTGGTATGTCTTAGCAATAAAATTAGAAAAAGTGCTTAATATTAAGCACTTTTCTGTTTTTTGTGCACTGACTGTGTTTGCCCAATTTTGTCACTGTACTACCTGTATGTCTCACTATGTGCTATAATTCCTAAATAATATGTTAGCCTTGATGTTTTCATCTATAAATGTCTACCTTGAGCATATTATTTTAAGTATTAACTTGCTTAAGGTTATTTTCATGCTATAGAACCATTTAAAAAATAACTTCGTTCTGCCAGATAATGCTTGCTATGAAGCAGCAGCCAGTGAAATACACAAAAAATAGAACTTGAAGTACTAGAAGGTGTTTACAAAGACCTAATACACTGTATTGTACTTATATGCATGTAAATATTAAGAGCTTCATTAAGTGAAAAAAACCCTAAAATTCAATTCTTCACCAAAGAATATAAGTTCGTTATCTGAAAAAGTGTTTAAAGTGTGCCTAAACCTGCATAGCATCTTCGCAAGACACATGTCACAAACTGATAACACCTATTATTTATTGGATAAAGTTTCTGCACACATAATTTGGCTGAAATGAAAAAATAAAACCAAAAGTGCTTAATATTAAGCATTAATGCTTAATATTAAGCACTTAGGCAACTTTGACCATAGGATGGTAGTAATTTGTGTCATTCGAATAGTTGGAATGAGAGAGGTAACCACGATCGATTTCACACCCATTTTCTGATGATTCAGAGGTTTTATGAGAGCTACTATGTTGTCTTCAGTAGAGCTTCTGGTGCTTTCTTTTTATTATGATTAATTAAGTGTTCGATCCACACTGTTACATGTTCTGATTGAAATCGAAGGTTGTCACACCCTGTGTTTGTTTCATATGCGTTAGGTGTTGTTTCTTACTCAGTGTTTCATTTGTGTAGACCAGAAAAAGGGCACAGGGTCGTGTGATGAGCCACATAGATAAAGGGTTAGGGTTAAGGCAGTGTCATTTAGTGTCAGCATCGTCCCATGATCATTTTAATCAACGGTTGAGATGTGAATTAACGGTTTATAGCTAGCTTTGATCAGTTGATTGAAGAAATCGATGTAGGAAACATTTTATCAACGGTTTAAACCTTGCACGCCACATTACTTGCATTTTTTGTATCAGCAGTTGAGACCGTTTCATAACTGTCAATGAAAGCAGTTGAGACCATTTCACAACTGCCAATGAAAGCCTTATAGAAATGAATATTCAACCAAAAGAACCTATGCAACATGCCTACCAAAATTCATGGTCTTGCAAAAGCGCCTTTTACACCCCTTTTCAGTTGGTGCGCTGTTCTAGCGATCTTTTTTTAGGTCTTATGCTTTTTACCAGTCTTAGTTCTTTAGTTCTTGCACCAATCTTTTTTTAACCTTACGCTGTTTTACAGATCTCTTGATCGGGGAGGGAGGGGGGTCTTCTCCTTGTACAGATCTGCTTTTTTAGTTCTTGCCCTGCTCTAGCGATCTTTTTTCTTAGTTCCTACGCACTTTACCGATCCCATTTTTTTCATTCTTCCGCATGTTATACAGATTTTTTTTTTCTTTCAGCTCGTGATAGTAGTTTTTTTAGCTCTTACGTTGTTCAACCCATGTTTTTGAGATGTTACGCTAAATTGTATGGATCGGTTTTTAGCTCTAATGCTGTTCTACCGATCTTTTTCAGAAATTCTTGTGCTGCCCTCCTGATCTCTTTTTTCGTTCTTGTGCTGCTCCAGCGATCTCAATTTTTCTAGTTTTGAAACTGGTTTACCGATGTTTTTTGAGACCTTACGCTTAATTTTTTATACCGATCCCTTTTTAATTCTAAGACTCTTTTACAGATCTTCTTTTTAGTTGTAACGCTACATTACTGATCTTAATTTAAAATTTGCACGGTGTTTCAAAGATCTCTTTTTAATTCTTACGCTGCTTTACCGGTCATTTCATACTTCTCTTGCTGTTTTACCAATCTCTTTAGCTCTTACCCTTTTCTTGTGATCTTTTTTTTAGTTCTCATGCTTGTTTCATGGATCCTGTTTTAGTTCTTACGCTGTTTTACCGATCTTTTTCTCAGTTCCTTATGCGTATTTCCTGTATTTAATTTTTTTTAGCTCTTATACTGTCTAACCGATTTTTAAAAAGTTTTTACGCTGTTTTATCGATCTGTTTTTTGTTTACTCTTACACTGTGTCACCAATCGTTTTCTCAGTTCCTTACACATATTTTACTGATGTATTTCTTAGTTCTTCTGCCGTTCTAGCGATCGTTCGTTAGTGCGAACGCTATTTTACCGATCTTTAGTTCTGAAGGTGGAAATACACGGCAACAAGTTGCGGTCCAACTAGTTGTCCAACTTTAGACAACGTGTTGCCCAACATGTTGAAAAGCGTTAAATCAGCTTCTCAACTAGTTGTGCTGGAAATGACGTCAGAACCCGCTCAGGGCTGGTGTTGGCGCTCACAACTTTTTGAAATCAAACTGAGTTTGATTTCGAAAAGTTGTGAGCTATTCTTGGTTACCAGAACAAAGGGAAGTGATCACAGACAGCTGGTCTGATGCGCAGGTGTATCTTGCGGCGGAAACTTTGCCTCGGCTATGAACGTCCTCAGTCTTCATTTGTTGAGCTTCGATTGCGTTGCTGAGATCTTGGTAATGAAAGCAATGTCTGCAAGAAACAAAGAAAACTGACCGTAAATGCTTCAGTGTTAATGCGAAGTATTTTTTGTAGTCTTCAACGTCATGCACCAGCATTTCAGCCAGCAGCATATTGTAGGCACTTCTTTCCTTTCTAGCTAACCATGGCTTCAGCCAGACAGATCTACTTCGAGCCTTTCCAGTTCCAGTAAGTTCAGAAGCAGCACATGCAATAACCAGAGCAGCGATAGCTTGCCTTCGTCTGTGCTCCATGATGAAGCAGACAAACTGCTCTGATTTTTCCACGTATTTGCCAGGTCTGGGTTGTTCCGTGTATCCTCTTGTTGTGAAGGCAATGCAGCAGGTTGAACAACTCATTAAAATTCATTGACAACTGATTGTTTGCTACCATCAAACACATTGGGCAACAGCGTACAACAAGTTGTGCAATACGTTGAGCACAACAAGTTGTCCGTGTATTTCCACATTTACACATATTTCACCGATTCTTTTTTAGTTCTTTCACTGCTCTAGCGATTGTTCTTTAGTTCTTACGCTGTTTTACCAATCATTTTTTTCTTCTTACGCTGTTTTACCGATCATTTTTTTCTTCTTACACTGTTTTACCCCTCTGTTTTTTGGTTATTGCTCATATTTCACCGATCTTTTTTTAGTTCATACGCTTTTCTAGCCATCATTTTTTAGTTATTACTCTATTTTACCGATCTTTTTTTCTTCATACGCTGTTTAACCGATCGTTTTTTTAGTTCTTACGCTGTCTTACCAATCTTTTTTTTCAGCTATTACCATGCTTTACCGATCTTTTTTGATTCCTACGTGTATTTCACTGATGTTTTTTTAGTTCTTATGCTGTTCTAGCGATCGTTCTATAGTTATTGCGCTGCTTTCCTGAACTTTTTTAGTTCTAACGCATGTTTCACCGACGTTTCTTTAGTTCTTACGCTGTTGTAGCTATGGCACATTAGTTGTTACGCTCATTTCACTGACCTTTTTTTTGGTTCTAAGGTTGTTTTGCTGATCTTTTTTTTAGGTATTACGCTATTTTACGGACCTTTTACGCTGTTCTAGCGATCGTTCTTTATTTCTTACGTTTGTTTCACCGATCTTCTTTTTTTGTTCTATACTGTTCTAGCGATAGGTCTTAGTTCTCACGCTTATGCTACCGATTTTTTTTGTTCTTAGGTTGTGTTATCGATCGTTTTTCAGTTCTTACGCTGTTTTACCGATCTTTTTTGGTTCTTACACTGTTTTACCAATCTTCTACCCATCATCCATGTGCCGTTGTACCACAAAACTTTTCTTTGCATTCCTCCACTGTTCTACCAATAATTCCTATTTGTACTTATTTTTTTTTGTAGTTCTTTCTATCTTTTACCGATATTATTCTATTTTTTAACTCAGCCATTCTACCGATCGCTTTTCCGCTTTTCCTCTGCCATAGTGTCAATCGTTTTTTATTTGGCTACAGTTACCGATCAGTAATGACCCTACCGTTATGTTTTTCTACACAATGGGACATCAATCGAAAGGTCATGACAAGGCCTACAAAACAGTGTCTGTGTTTTCTCCATTTTTGGCTAGATCAAAAGTTATAGGTGATTTAAGTTGAAATGTTCAAAATGTTCAAAAAATGTAAGGAATTTCAGGAATGCAAGCCTATAATTCAAGAACGGATAAAAGTCTGGCAAATTGCCGGCACCGTTTTGAGCCTACATCTTCCCCGGTTCTTCTGAAATTAATTTTATGGAAAAATATTGATCCTAGGGGGAGTTGGAGCTCTGAAAAGAATTATGTACAGCTTTCCAAGTATTCCCTTTGTTTATGAGGAGCAGGTGGCAGTATTAATCTGAAATTATAGGATATCAACCAGGGGGCATTGTGGTGATTTATCAAACTCTATACAGCATCATAGAAACTTGTCTGTAGCAAATGGCAAGCTCAAGAAGAGAACGCTCTCCCAGGGTTAACAGTATCCTTAGGACAGAGGGGGTTCGCACCAGGTAGGTGGTACAACAGCAAACAGTAGCTCATGTGCAATGACTCAACAGTGACCTTAGCCTCTCAGGAACAAGCGAAAAATGGATTATCATGTCTTTTCGTTTTCAAACATGTGGGTATGTAACCTTGTTTGTGTCCTAGGAAAAATTAGTGCACATTTGTGCATGTGTGTCTGGGTTTGCGTGCTTGTTTGGGATTATTTATAAAGTGCAGTTGTGAGTGTGAAGCAAGGCGTGTTGTGTGTTTGTGAGGGAGTATGGATGGTATAGTGGGTGTATTTATTCTTTTGTATTGGAATTATAGGCCAGGCATGGCACCTGTGTAATGCTGAATGTTGGTGTCCTGAGACATGTTTGAAGCTTCTTTCAGGTCACAAGTCCACATCGACAATTACCGTATGCGGCTTACGGATGTACACTTTCTTTCAGCCGGCGTACGAGAAAAACATACTAGACATACTTCTCTGCGTATTGCAAAACTTTGTCCTCCTTTTGACTCTCAATCGATACTTGCAGTGGGCAATAGAAAAATGTCAATAGAAGACTACTTTTAAATCTGATCTTAGCAACAAATGTCTCACATCAAATTCCTACCAAACATAGTACCATTCAATAGCTGACTTGTATTAGCTGCAACTGATCAGCACCCTCCGAACTGTAAATTCGTTCTCTGCTCTTCGCTTCACTATCACTTAGTGCCAGGTTTTGCTGAGCCCCTACCCCTCTTAGCCTTTAGGGATTTCTTGCTTACCAGTACCCTCCAAACTGTCTGGCATTGCGGTCCCAAATGCAAACAACTCCTGCATGGCGTGACCTCCAACGTTCCTTGGAGTTGTGTCTGGGGTTCACAAAGCAATTTGCTCCCCCAGCAGAATGAGAACTCAACCATAGCAATACTTCGTGGTCGAAGTTTCAGTTGTCTGTGAGTTATTTCACAGTTATTTCCTTTTGTGTACACGAATGTATGCCCCCACATATGTCAAGTTATATATTCCTAACACTCCAGTGTTTGTGTGTATGTGTCGGCATGAAGAGCTATTTGGACGATATTGCAATTGGTAATGCAGTCCAGATCATCAAGGCTCTTTCATGCGCTCAGTAAAAAATAATAGAGAAAGAAAAATTTATGAAAGGTGAAAAAGTAGGTTTTGGGAATGGTTAAACTGCTTTTCTGTGCTGTGTGTTCAGGATTCGTAGCCACAGGTTCTGATTTTTTTGCTGCTGTTTAGGGTTCTAGCCACAGTTTTCGGCTCTCCCGTGGCCCCACCGAGCACTTGCATTTTACCGGCTGTGATAGGGTTTCTGGGATGGTGTATGATGAGGAACCTAGGTATGCTTCTTATCATTTGTTTCTAGCACTGATCAGGCAGTACTTGCACAACTTAGAACACATGGCTGATGATGATCCATACCAAGCAGTCAAGGGTGGTCTCAAGTTAAAAGGAATTTCAAGCAAGGTGAAAAAGTAGGTTTTGGGAATGGTTAAACTGCTTTTCTGTGCTGTGTGTTCAGGATTCGTAGCCACAGGTTCTGATTTTTTTGCTGCTGTTTAGGGTTCTAGCCACAGTTTTCGGCACTCCGTGGCCCCACCGAGCACTTGCATTTTACCGCCAGCACAAAAAGATATGCATGAACAATTTTTCGTGACCCACAAATTATGTTCACATCAAGAACTTCCATGAAAAGAATCATTGATATCTTCACAACTGACATTACCCACATCACATCGAGTCTACTTCTTCTGCAGCACTGGTTCATGTCATAAATTCTGCATTTCTTTAATTTCGTGGCTGTAGAAAAGTACTATTGTATGCAAAATAAAGCATAATCAGTATTATATAGTCAATGGGTTTGTTTATTCATGAAATTCAAAATGATGGAATCTGTGCAAGGCAACGACAGCAATTAAATTGGAAAGCAAATTACTGTCATGTTCCAAGGAAATCTTTGTACAAAATAAAAGTAATAAACAAAATTTAACTGAAATGTAAAATATTTTACATATTTTTATATTGAAAATATTTAAAATGGAAATCAATTTCAAGCAAAATGTAAGAGTCATTTCAAATGGAAATGAAAATCAAAAGCATTTCGTTCAAATTAAAAGTACTTGTTTTTACTTGCAAAATGGAAACGGTTTTCTTCTGCTCCATGGAGCTTACCAGCGACGTCATGCAAAGTCTGCAGGGTTCTGCCCAGGATTTTGTTAGTGGTGGGTGAATAACAGTGTGCAGTGCAGCTACCCTCCTTTAATGAGCTTATGGGGAATGGGTTTCGGGTGAAGCCCTAAATGTTTTAAAATTTCAATCTCATTTCAGGCTGAAAATAACATAAACTTTAACCTGCTTAGCATCCTCTCATACCAAATCATGCTCTGAAAAAGTCAGGGGAACTGCGTGATGATTATATTCACTTGGATAAGAACTTGAGATGCCCTGCGTGTATGATGGAATGATTAGAAAACGTTGAACAGCTTCATGGAGTGCTGGGCAGTTAATAATTAGTGCTGGGCGGTACCGCCCTGCGCCGCCCTCCATGGGCAGAACCCTGAGTCTGATGTATTGGTCAATGAGTGTCATCCATTGGGCTTGTACATAGGGCAAGTGTTTGGTGAGCGCATGCTCTAAAAGGCAGAAATTATCTATTATCTGATCTGGTACTCTTCTGCATCAGATATGAAGAAAGAGCATATCAGTTATCACCAGATGATAGATCGGAATACAGAAGTTGTGCTGATGTTAGTAGATATACAGTATTTTGTGACAATGTTAGATACATAGTATTGTGCAATTGCTGCCTGTTGTTATTCAGGATCAGGGGTTGAAAATTGGAGGTAGGCAGAATTGGCACTGGAGCTTACTTTATGAAACACTATTGATTGTAGTCTTATTTTTTATTTAAATGATAAGGAAGTGTTGCAGACCATTTACGTTCTGTGATTGAATTCTTACCTGAACAAATACAGTCGGAGCATTTGAATGCGGTCAAAACTAGTCAGACCATATTCGTTCCATTTTTACTTTAACGCAGTTTTCGGTGGACAGTGCATGTGTCACTTGCAATGTATTGGTAGAATGCCAGCATAAGAATGAGTACAGGCAAAAAGATATTTGATGAAAAGAAATCACCAAAAAAATCGTCCTCCCCAAAAGCAAATGGCCTGTCTTGTACACGCTACTTAACCTGAAATCAGGTGATCGTCCTCTCATGAGAGCCTGTCCGACCTGTTTCCCAAGCTGCGGTAAATAGGGGTGGAGAGATCTGATAGTCTGCTTACAGACTGTTCGAGAAATTCAGCTTCTCTCACTGTCTAACCTGCTCCCAGCCCTAGCGCACTTCACTCGTTTGCTAGGTCTGCTAACATTGGGCGCTAGTGTTATGCAGCATGATAAAAATTTAGCAAGATCTCACGAAAACAAAACAAAGGCACAGCTACTAATTATGCGATGTATCGTAGCAACAGCTGGAAAGCGCGCCAAGGTTCAAATCTGTTTATTGCATTCTGTGCAGTATGAAAGCTGGTGGCAAAGCCGTCTGCTGAGTAGGGTATTGATATTCGCTTTGACATAGCAAATTGCATTAGCGTACTGAAGTGAGCAGACTGTGAGAGAAGCTAACGTTCTCGAGCAGTCTGTAAGCAGGCTATCACAGTCTGGTCTCTTCACACACTAGTACAATTTGCTGTGTCAGTGCAAATTCAATACCCTCTTCAGTGGAGGGCTCTTCTACCTGCATTCATACTGTCCCTATTGCAATATACGAATTTGAATCTTGGCATGCATTCGTTGTTGATACGATACGTTGCGTAATTAGTAGGTGTGCCTTTTTCGTTGTTCTCATGAGATCTTGCTAATTTTTTACCAAGCTGCATAACATTAGCGTCCATTGTTAGCAGACCTAGCAAACGGGTGAAGTGTGTCATGTCTGGGAGCAGGCTACTAAGGTCTATTTCCTGGTTAGTGCTATTGTGCAGATCTACTCTTGTAGCTAATGCATGATTTTTCAGATGCATACCACAATCATTTGTCTGTAAACAACATTCTTCTGGATACATGCGCGCACATGCGCATGTACTTAAGGTCTTAATTACCGGTTTGAACGCACATCCACAAGTGGCCATTCTGGTTCACTCCCACCAGCTGCCGTTCTGCCATGGCCTTCATCAACCTTGCTCTGAGGGGTTTGATCAGAGATGGCACTGCTGGGCCACATGGATAAAATGATTTACTTTTCATTCAAAATTGATTTTACGTTTCATTTGAAATGAATTTTACTTTTTGTTCGAGATTGATTTTCCTTTACATTATCACATGGTTCAGTCATGCATCAACCAACCCACTGCATAAAATGTTGAAGAAGTCAATACCCTGCAGAAGACCAACCAATCTGATGTGAATTTGACTGGTGGAATGAATGTTGTCACAGTGTCAAACAGTGCTTCAATTTAAGATAGGTCAATATACTTTGAAATGCAGAAGCTTAGTCAGGACTGCTCACAATGTTCTCTACTACACCTGTCACATAACGTGCCACCTACAGTGGTTCCCAGAGCGGCAACGATTTCCAGAAAAACGGCCACCACTAAGAAGAACCTAGCTAGAACCCTGACTGTTTTTGTAGTCCAGTACTGGTAGTCCAACGGAACATTGCAAGCATACATTGAGATCATGTTTCATTTATTTTTTTTCTCTTCTGTTCCTTATCTCGTATTCATGTTAAAAAATGCATTGTAGAAAGTTTTTGCGGTCTATAATTGCAAAAAATTAACTACTTCTTTACTCCACTTTATAGATTTCTTTGTTTTTTGGTAGATATGAAAGTCCTTCTTTGTATATATATCTTACTTGTGTAATTGTTGGTGTGCTACGTATGTCCATGGACAACGATTGCAGTGGTCTTCTTTCTGGTCTTCAGACATTCAAGTGAAGGGTAAAAATAAGTTCCTTACCTTTCAGAAACCCCAGTCCTAGAGCATTTCTGCATTAATCAATGCATGTGAGTGGCTCAGTTTCTTAATTTGTGTGTTTTTTTCAGGAAAAAACACAAGAAGAAGAATAAGGCAGATGAGATCATTGATCAATCATCTCAACAAGCCTCGGAATCTTCTGATGACAAGTCAGAAGAAGTAAGAGAGGATGAAGGGCCTCAAAAAACTGCAGCTGAATTGGCTTTTGAGAAAGCTCAAGAAAAAAGAGTACGTTATTTTCCATCTTACGTTGTTTCCCTGTGCTTATGTGTTGTCCTTTGCTCAGCAGTGTGAGGGAAGCATTGCTGGTGCTCCTGCATACTTAAAGGTGGCATAATTTTGTAAAATTGTCTGCTGATTATGACCTGTGAACCATTTTCCTTCAGCGCACTTTGGCCAAAGCTGTTTTCATTTAGAAATAACTGAGCTTTTGTCACCAGAGGTCAGATTGAGCTTGTAACGTTACCAGCATGAATGAAGCTGGCCTGATAGCAGGTCATACAAATGATTTTTCAAAACTGCTTACTAACAGCTATCTGCATACCAGAAGTTAGGCTTTTTGTTATTATGATTGGTTTTTAGGGTTTACGGAGTTCCCACCCCCCCAATGTGTTAAGTGTTTGTAGAAAAGTCTGTGTTGAGTAGGGTAGGGTAGGGTAACCCTGTTTTGTTTACGGTGGATGCACATTTAGCTGTGGGTTAAAGGGATCCTCCGGCAAAAGTATAAATTGAAGTCAAAATTGCTTACCGTCACAGGAACAACACGAAAACGTTCTCATTTCCATGTTCTTATTGCACTACATCCATAAAATCAAATTTTTTGTAACCAAGC
>JAOBRC010631897.1:0-10789 GCA_027575255.1 Scolionema suvaense
TTGTTGTGATGACGCGGCTTTTGTTCCTGCCTCTTTTGATATCGCCGATGCTTGCTATAGGTAAAGCACGCAGGGAACAGCCATTTGTAGTTTGCTATATTTTATAGCAGCAGTGTGACCCCCCCTAAAATCGTCTCAAAGTTGATGTGGTGGTAGCACTAGAAGACGTGCAAACGCGTACCAAGTTTCAAAGTTAAAAGTGGTACTACTAAAAAAAAAACTTTTGATCTGGAAATCTACGAAGATGAAACTCATACTGTACCAAGACATAGCCCACATTGATTAAAACATTTTGGCACTGTCAAAGTTTTCAAAAAATTAGTCCCCTACCCCCAAAATTAAAAAATCCAAAACAGCGAATTTCTTAAAAAATTATTAACTCAGGAACTATAACAGCTACGAACCAGAATTTTTGCATGAAGGTTTGGATTGACGATTTCCAGCTTCACACCAAATTGCAGGTCCGTGCCTTGAGCCCCCTCCCCCCAAGCGGCAAAATTCCATTTTTTAATATCAGTTTTTCTTTAATAACTTAGCCCAATGTATTTCAAATGACTTGAAACTAATATATGTTACTCTCCTTAAGATTGCACATTCAACGACATATAATTTCTTAGGTTTTGATAAGCTCTCGGCCCCTTGAAATTTTTTCCCCAAATATTAAAAAATTAATTTTGAGAAAAATAAAATTTTTAAGAAGCTGATATTTTCATGACAGCTAGATATTAGTAAAAAATAACCTCAAACCAAATTTCAGGTTTCGTTATTAGAAATTTTGGCTTCCAGAGAGTTTTTCATTTATCGGCATTTTTCAAAAAACTCACTTTAATCTTCAAAGTTAAAAGGCCTAAAAAGGGAAATCTTTTGCGGAAAAAAAAGTTCAAATCGCTTAAAAGTTTGTGCTCAAAACCTCTCCAAGTGCCATACCACGGTTCCCTCTGGAAATAAATGGTTCACTCGAACGGTATTTTTTGGTGCATTTTTGAAAATTAATTTCTTCGGAAGCCTTGATAGTTCAAATTTGATAGACATTTAGGACCAAGTTGCTACCTAGTGCCTATGAAGTTCGAAAGTTATTAAACGACATAGTGGTACACAAAAACGACCATTTTTGCTCTTGTGCACTATTTCTTGAATAACTCTTGAAAGAATGCGAGTTTTTGACATAACTTTTTTGAAGTTGTAGAGGAGCGATTTATGCACAAAAAAATTTAGAATTTTTTTCATTAAACTTTGACAGAATTATGAGTCGAAAAAACTGAACGCGCAGAAACACAGCCGACAAAGTAAACAAAAGGACCCCTGTGCCCCCTGCAGTTGCAGTCCAAAATTTACATCAGCCAATCACAGCAGAGACCCCCAAAACCTTCACTACCGTAACGATATCAGTTTACTATGACCATTTACCGTCTTTTCCGGCCGTTTTGTCAGTATTTCAAACGTAAACACAAATCACGTGACGTGTCAATCAGAAAGCACTTGACGCGAAAAGTTGGGTCCAGAACAAAACAAAAGTTGTTTTTTCAGGGGAAAACCTGCACGAAGTTCTGCATGCCATCCCAGAGACCAGATGATACTATGATACCAGATATTTGATTTAATTGCTGCAGTCAGATTTTCTCCTGGATCCGCCCCTGCCGAGACTGTTGCGAGTGTTGCACTTGCAACAGTCAGATTTTTCTGTATTTTTCAGTTATTATTATTTTATTATTTTTTCATCTTGGTTTTGATCCATCGTGATGCGTTGCACCAAAATCTATCTTTCAAGATGGACCGTGAAAACATTTGAATAGCGGCTCTGGAATTTCCACATACCAGCGACATAGTAAATCTATTTCAGCAGACTGTCTCATGTGTGACAGAAAAATCGGCTATATCCAGCAACTGTAGCTGGATGCTGGAAATTCTAACTGGCCAAAAAAATGCATAGTCATGTATCAGAACATGCGTGGACGTGTTTTAACTTGGGGAGATTAATTTATGTGAAAATCCTTTACAGCGATGCTAACCTTCTCACACCAAACCCTGATGTCAGGCGGGCGTTCTAGTTGTTTGCCTCTTCAATCGGTCCAAGACTTCGACGACTTATAGGGTAATTTTCTGACCATCTACTACTGGAGAAAGGTGTATTAAAAATGAAAATTATAGGCCGAAGGCCGAAAGACAGAAAATATAGAAAGACAGGAAACCAAACTCTTATGGGAAGGCTTTGACAGAGATATATGTGAAAGATCCTATAACTTCTTAACTTCTTTCACTAAATGACTTTACTTTGGGCCTTGCTTTGGGCGACGTAGAAGGAAAAATCACATATCACGCAACGCGGGACAGTAGTACTATTTACCTTATGATTGCTAACTGCGACGTAGTATCTAGTGTCAGAAGTTTTGAAGTCATCCCACTTAAATGGTTCAAAGATCACTGTCCTATCATTGCCAGTATTGAATGCAATCTGTTATCCAACAAGCCAACAGAGAAAAAATATCACTTAAAGAAATTAAAAACTAAGTTCATACTTAGCAGGGGAAATAGGATTTCGTATCGTATTTTGTTGATGAAGTATCAAAGGCATTATCTAAACAAAATTTAACGCTGACCATGCTGCACGTGACCTCGAGGACGCAATAACAGAGGTATCTCAAAAAAATCTTTAGGTTACAGTTCGTTAGAAAAAGTGTCGTCCAACCCTCTGGATAACCAAAACTTACTTTTCGGCGGGCGAGACTTTCAATTGGTGCGGCAAAGAATTTCAGAACGTGTTTACGTCGTCCTCGCTCAACTTTTGAGTTTTGTACATTGTCAGTTCAGGCACTTCACACCGATTCACATCAGTCAAGAAGTCCCACGTGTGTAAGTTGGTCGCTCGCACCGTAACAAACTGTTCATTGTTTTGTGGCTGCGCTAACATCCCGATTACCATCGTATTTTCTCCTCTGATCACTGTTTTTAATAGCTAATGGACAACCCTGGTGTGTTGTTGTTTATCTGTTGCGTGTTGCTTGCAACAGAATCTGGAAAAACTGTAACTTCTACTCAAGCTCACTTGCCTGCCACCGCGCAGACTATCTGGAAGTAGAGTATTTTTATACTTTTCTAATGTTGTGTATGAATCTATAACCTCTTGTGTTTTATCGATCAGACATCGAGAGTTATTGGACATTATTGCATTACCACGAGTCACAAGATTTGACTGTGAGCATGCCGATTGCGATTGCTCGTATGTAGCAGAAATCGAAAAGGTCGTGTCATGGGTACATTGAAAGACTTGGAATTCTTCGACAGTGAACAGATGCGATTCATAAAATTATTGAAGCCTTCCTGTTCCATTTCTATGCATAGAGTTTTCATATGTTCGTTGTATGATTCGCGAAACATTGAGGTTGTCATTTTTGCTTTCGGTGGTTCAGTTCAGTTGATCGTATTTGATAAATGTCAACAAATATATGGTATTATTAAAACTTTAAAACTCGTCCAATCTTAGACTGCTACTGTGTATCAATAACTTAACCTTACCTTTAGCATACATAAAAAGGAACTTAGTATCAAAAGTTAGACTATGAAAAGTTTTCTCTTTGAGCATGACTAAATACGTAACCATTATCGCTATCAATGTCAGATCAACCACAATAGAGACATCACGTTGTGATTTCAAGAAGAAATATTTGGTGTTCCTGAACAGAATACAGAGTGCGTCGCCAGGCACGTTCAAAGGATCTCTGGAAACAGTAATATCAATTGGTGAAGTCAGTTGCTGCTCTTCTCTCCAAGCGAAGCTGCTGAAAAATTACTGAATCCCTACCTTTACAGATTTTGCGCTAATCAGCTGAAGCGAAGCTAACCAGGAACCCAAAGGTTACAAATCAGCCGCGTAACCAACTGTGCTAACCGGAGCCCTAAAGATTCAGGCTGATATTGAATGGTCATTTCTCACAGCATTTCTTATTTATCAGAGAAATGTCTAAAGATTGAGACGGGTATGGATTCAGTAACTTCTCAGCAGCTTTGCGTGGAGAGAAGAGCATGAATTGACTTCAGCAATTCGACAGGCCTCCTCATTCGAATTCAGCAATATCAATACCATAAATAGGTGAGTGGCAAACTGGGCGATAGTTTACACATTATTCGCTATGCGAGGATCACGGTGGAAACAGATGTGGTCCAAGAACCTCCTTTTGCTTATAGCATTCACGAACCCATATCAGTATCTCTTGGATTAGCATAACACTATGAACACACAAAATGCTAACATGGAGGCATATAAAAACATGGAACATTTATTTTACAAAGCAACAGTTAATTGACCTTTGACATTACATGAACTTCGTAGGAACGCTCATCATAAGAATATTAATGATAAATTGATATGATAAATTTTTCCTAAAAGCTGTGCAACCATAGCTTTGTACAAGAGCAACAAAAATGGTGATTTGCCAATTCACCGAGAGCGAAGTTCTGGTAAGTATAAAAAAAGGAATTGCTGTTAGCTAGCATTTCTTATTTGAAAAAGAAACTGCGATACGACATAAGAACATGTTTTTCAAACGTCTATAAATGCATTGCTTTTCTGAATCAGTACTAGAGATACATAGCCACATCTAAATGGTCATGTTCGTACTTGGTCCACATGGTCAAGTTCGCACTTAGTTCCAATGATCATGTTTGTACTTAGTTCCAATGATCATGTTTGTACTTAGTTCCAATGGTCATGTTTGTACTTAGTCTAAATGATCATGTTTGTACTTAGTCTAAATGATCATGTTTGTACTTAGTCTGAATGGTCATGTTTGTACTTAGTCTAAATGGTCATGTTTGTACTTAGTCTAAATGGTCGTGCTCGCATTCGGTTTGGATGGTCATGCTTTGTACTTATTCTGCCTGGGCATAGACAATAAGATATTTACAGTAAGTATTGATTGAGGTTATGCGCCGATCAGTAATTAGTAGTACTAACCACTCGGTTTCTGCTACACGGACCAGCTACAATTTCAAACCATGGACGTCAAGGTCACAAAATTGTGCCGGGCGGGAATCGAACCCAAGACCTACGGTGTGTAGCCGATTCACTCTAACCACAGAGATGCCGGTACTTGGTATTAGGCCCATTGTATTGTGTGGTCGCACAGTGCGGAAAAGCCCATCTCATCGTTTATCTATTTGGATTACAAGGAACTAATAAGACATTACATACTGATTTAATAGACTGACGATAGCTGTGTATCTTGGCTTATTACTTTGCTGACCTCCAAAGAGTCCAAAGGTAGGATCAAAATTGTGAAAAGAAGCATTCAGCATTTTCACTACATTATATTTACTTCGAACGGTAGAAAATTTCCATGTAAGGAGAACATCATGTGCGGTATGAGTTTTCAGTGTTTCCACTGTCTTGTTGTTTACTACATATTTAGTACCGTGAGAAATAAGGGTAGGAATTGATACTTCTTGCAGCATTTCCTTACCGTAAGAATAAAATATTTTTACCGCACAATTCCTCATTCCAGGGCAGAAGTTTGCCGTCGAAAACAGCTTTTTCTTACGGTTTAAATTGTTATTCCTTTGAAGGGTATAATTGGCTGGATGGGGTTGTTATAGGTTGTGTTCCTGTGGTAGCATGGTGTAGCATGTAGCATGCTGTACCGTGTTGTAGCATGTTGCTGACGAGTAGCACAATCGATTCGTCCCAACGTAGTTGTGGTGTATTCCGACCTTGATGTTTTCAACTGATATGTGTTTTTAGCCTTGTATTGTGTCGGAGTAGGAAAGAGGCTGGAAGCCTAGGCAAGTATTGCCGACAGCTAGGTTTGTGCGTAATCACACCATGCCAATTATTTCAAAGTTGTAGAAGGAAGTTTGCCAATATCAGGTTTCAAATCAAAACAAATTCAGTGAGACTCCCAAGGTTTCACAAGCTCATTGAATTAAAAAAAAAAAAAGTGGTCAGTCAGTGTCAAGTGGTCCTTGAAATAATAGCACTAACTGTTAGCCAGGAGCTGGTATTTCGTATCAATTTTGCATCAAATAGTAAATGTATACAAAGATTTTAAAAGAGAACATTGGTCATAAATGAAGTTTGAACAGATGATAGAGCACAACAAAACATAGCATTTTCCATCAACATCATAACAAAAGCTTGCGTAGTTCTAGAGTTATTCCCGCTCAAAGTCTAGCAGCTACCATCTTGATTTCTCCAACTTTTCATGGTGTCATCGGAGTCTGTTGCTAGTTCCTTAGTAGTAAGAAGGCTTGTGTTATTTTCTTTAATGGATGTTAAACGTATTGCTACGCTTTATGAAAACATGAAAGAGACAACCCTTTACAAGAATTCAATGTTGAGTGTTTTTGATTCAAAATGTAGGTAATTTGAGCATAACACCAGTGACATCATACACAATTAGTGGAAAGATAGCAGCTGCTGAATATTTAGAGACTAAATATCTCCTGAACAACACAAGTTTTTGTTGTGAAATAAAAACTGTATGTCATGTTTTTCAGAGCCCTATCATCTGTTAAAATTTTAGTTTTGACCACTGTTCCCTTTTAACAAGAGGTCGCTGCAATGTTACAAGATATTCGCTGGCAATATGTTGCGTTTCATCAAATCCCCTCCCAAAAAGCACAAGTGTCCATATATTGTTTGTGCGCTCGGTCAGAAAAGCAAACGTATACCTGTCAATAAAAATTGACGCAAAGCCAGCATTGGGTTCGGTTATGTGATTGATTAACAGCTCTGTAGAAACGTGCGAGAATGCAAAATACGATGGTAAAAGAGAAGCCGTCTAGTAAGCTGGCCACAAACTTAAAGAACCGACGAATACAAAGCTTTCTTCAAGGAATTTATTGCAAACTGGATACAGCTAATACACTTTGCGTTTTCTGATTTCGCTGAGTCCTGAAATAGTGCATGCAAAGTCATAATTGTGTTTGTACACGTACATAGATTTTATCGAGCACGAAATTGGGCTTTATGTCAGTGAAAAGTATATTAGTATATCTGGTTCGATCGCATTAAGTAAGGCTTTAGGAGCTAGTCATCGTATTTGCTGCCAGTCGTCATATCAAGAGGTTGACTGATGGATGAGTATTGGTTCACCATACATATAATTGGTATGGTCTGTGGTATTATCTGGGTTGAAAAACATTATTCGTGAACACGAATTGTGAAGATGTATGTTCCGAAACGTTTCTTTCATCTCGTCTGTTTGCATTTTTAAAACTTATAGTTCAAATAGCTTTTGCGATTTTTTTTTTTCCAGGTCGACATCCCTGATGATATCGTTCAAGCTGTTGATTCCAGCGTAGATAGTCATCTTTCTGTATAGTTTTAGACTGGTCATGGAACCAATCGTTGCACTGGAATATGAGAAAGCTTTTGGTATTACCGGGAGTACATGCAATAAAAGCGAGAATTTCACAGTCAGTAGCTTTCTGAGATAATGTGCCCATTCACAGTAGGCCGAAGGCAAAATTTAGTTAAGCACTGTGTTAAAACTTAAAATGATGTTTTTTTGATTGATTGAATGACAAAAATTTTGTATCTAATGATCAATAACAAAAAATTCTATTGACGCACATGGGCCACGGAGCGTAATTTAATATGTTTAGAGTTTAAGCCAGCAAAAACCTGGCTGCTATTTTCAGTACAAGGTTAGAAGAATAAAAGAAGAAGCAGAAATTTCTAATGATGATCTGAATGCAATGCCAAACCGATTGTAGACTAGGAATAGTTTTCACTAAATGCTGTGCTGGGGTGTGTAATGCTGGCCGAAAAACTGATCTCCTATGCATCAATAAATAGTAGTTACATGACAGAGCGAACACCAGTTCACATGGATATTTCTCTATGGTGAACATTCACAGCAGTTATGCGACAACTAATTGGTTTAGCAGTTTACAACTGGTCTTGGTTTTAATGTAGTCAGTTATATTTGCAACGTACGTCCGACAAATGTAACAAAATACAGTTATCGTACAGCTTATTTACTTGCATTAATTAGAGTTTTAATTAGTCATCGGTTGACTCAAGAATAGCCCGAGGCATTGTGTTCTAATTTAAGTATTTTTGAAACAGGACAGAGCAATTTCATAGACATGTGTTATGAAATAGTTTTTCATCACTTCCCAGCAGCTTTACATGAAAATTTCTCCCTTTTCGTGCATGAGAATCGAGGTCAAAAATGCGAAATTAGTATGATTAGGCCTAGCATTCCAGAGTTTTAAACAGAAGCGAAGTTAATAATTTGATGTACATTCAAACAAAGCGGTTTTCCCTCACTGAACTCATGAAACAAAATACTGAAATAGCAAAATGCATACAGCGTACGTCCGACGGATTTTCAACTACATGTCACTCTATTCAATTGCGGAGTACCAAATTATGAACTTCTGCAAGCTTTCTACTGATATTGGAGGTTGACGTGGATGTGATAATTGTTGCTTCTGTCTATCTTATGAATAACCAGTCAAGCAAGATACAGTTCATAGCGCATCCACTTTGTTAAAAATCGTCGCGTAGTAACTATTTTCATTTGCCTTAGGCTGGAGGCACGACGAGCGTCCATTGCTGCTACAAGACGCATTTTGCAAGTACATTTTTTAAGAAATTTGCTTTCAGAAGATAGTGTTATTCAGCTTCTTTCACCATACGATCCTCAGCTTAAATGTATTGATAGAGCCTTTTCATTTTCGTGGCAAATTCTGTCGGACGTAGGCTTTCTTTTTTTTTATTGTTGCAGGCGCCTGGAGCACTTGCACAGTGCATTTGTTGACCTAAATGCTGAATTTTATGTGGACAGCTTCACATGGTCGACTTATTTAGCCTTACAGTTTCTGTCTACTTCAATGTTTAAGATTTGACTGTCGATAGGTGCGTCCAACAGGTACGTCCGACAGATATACCATGCGCACTGACACAATACTTCAATTTCCACGAGAGCTGCTTGGCCATGTCATTCAGTTTCGCTAGTATTTGTCATGCAGTTTGGCAATTGTTACTTCAACAGTTTCGATAGAGTGTCAAGAAGTGTTTAAATTTTCTGAAGTCGTTATTCTATCGCGTACGTCCGACAAAAATGCATTTTACCTTGCTGTGCGTCTCACATACATGGAATCTTACAAACTAAGACCTATAATTAATAGATGTTACTTAATGTCTAAATAGCATTTGACGTTGTCAGCTTCGCATCTACACACAGTTTTTTATGAGCTCACAAAGTATCGAATGTACGTCCGACAGATTTTTGAATTTCGCAATAGACCCATAACTGAATTTCTCCCAGCCTCCTGAATCAGGTCCAGTACATTCAGCTCTTCGTTGTTCTTCTTAATGCTGTGTTTGTTTTAGAGCAAAATTATACATTTTCTTAGTTCAGCCTTCTCAATTGTTATTCCTTTTTCCAGGAAGAAGATGATGCAGTGCAAAGACGTTATGCTGTCCAGATCGTATCTGTAATTGTCACCCATCTATCATATGTCGTGTTGAAAGAATGGCAAAAGTGCTGGTTGCTGTTAAGATACTGCTGGCTGCAGCTAGCTTTTTACAATCTATGGCTTGGGTAAATGTGCTGGGTTATCTCCCGCAAACGCTCGAAAAGTTTGATGTTCCAGAAAACCGAATAGGTTTATATCAGGGTTTGATTTACAACGGACAAATCGGCGCCTTTGTCATCGGTTGCTCGGTTTATGGTCCAGTCACCGACCAATTCGGTTCAAAGTTCTCTCTTACCTGCGCGTGTGTTCTCGGTGCTGTAGCGTCTGCTTTATTAGCTTTTAGTACTGAACCTATATGGATGATTTTTATTCGCTTACTGATCGGTATTTCTAATGGTGGCATAGAAGTTACTCGTCGAGTTGTTCATCAGGAAATTCGAACCGATGCTCAAGGCTTAGCACTTATGATAGCAGCTCCGTTCTCCGCAGCTATGGCACTGGCGCCCGGTATCGGAGGGTTGTTAGCTTTACCCGTTCAGCAATATCCTTCAGTCTTCGGTAGATGTCAGTTTCTTGATACAATGCCTATTTTCTTACCGAATATGTTATTCAGTGTACTTTTTAGTATAACTGCATTGGGAGTCTATTGCTATTTCCCGAAAAGGATGTCAAATGATGACGAAGATATTATGTTACTCTCAAAGATAACTGAAGCAGAGCAATCCCCTTCCTACTCAACTGCAGAAACGTACGCCCTCAGAGCTGGAGAGATTGACGTAATAGCTGTTGAAGATCACAGAAGATCCATAATGGTGGATTTTCCACTTTTGCTAGAGAAAAACTACATCCTGGCATCCTTGTCATTGCTCTCAATGTGGTGTGGGCGATCATCGTTTCTTACAGTGTTCTCTTTATGGTTAGGTACAAGCCGTAAACATGGCGGTATGGGTTTTTCCCCTTCGCAGACAACAAATGTTTATCTTTGGCCCGCTCTTCTAGCGTTGATATTTGATTTTTTGTGTATTGGAAGAATACATGCAAGAATTGGGAACAAGCGAGGGTACGCTTTGTGGTCATTGATAAATGGTTTCTTATTTTCAATAGTTACTTATGCCGGGGCGATTGATCAGTATGTCATGCGTGTCGTGGTTTTAACTCTAATTCTTACAGGCGTTCGAGTTGGTATTTCAGGTCTTCATGCGACAGGACTACCTGTATTGAATGCTGCATCACCACAGAAAGCACTTGGATTTGCTCTTGGAACAGCAACGGCAGTTGCTGGTTTAATGGCAGTTCTTGTGGCAAGTTTCATGGCGATTGTCTACACATGGTCGATGAAGAATGAGCAAAGTCGATATGAATTTGC